>CM070840.1:31815744-31853244 GCA_036326025.1 Chrosomus eos
ACACACACTCTGAAAACATCACAAACACTCACACACACTCTGAAAACATCACACACACTCTGAAAACAAACACACACACCCTGAAAACATCACACACACTCTGAAAACATCACACACACTCTGAAAACATCACACACACTCTGAAAACAACACACACACCCTGAAAACATCACACACACTCTGAAAACATCACAAACACTCACACACACTCTGAAAACATCACACACACTCTGAAAACATCACACACACTCTGAAAACATCACAAACACTCACACACACCCTGAAAACATCACACACACTCTGAAAACATCACAAACACTCACACACACTCTGAAAACATCACACACACTCTGAAAACATCACACACACTCTGAAAACAACACACACACCCTGAAAACATCACACACACTCTGAAAACATCACAAACACTCACACACACTCTGAAAACATCACACACACTCACACACACTCTGAAAACATCACACACACTCTGAAAACAACACACACACCCTGAAAACATCCACACACACTCTGAACACATCACACACACTCTGAACACATCACAAACACCCTGAAAACATCACACACACCCTGAACACATCACAAACACCCTGAAAACATCACACACACTCTGAACACATCACAAACACCCTGAAAACATCACACACACCCTGAACACATCACAAACACCCTGAACACATCACCACACCCTGAACACATCCACACACCCTGAACACATCACAAACACCCTGAAAACATCACACACACCCTGAACACATCACAAACACTCTGAACACATCACAAACACTCTGAACACATCACAAACACTCTGAACACATCACACACACTCTGAAATCACAACCACACTCACACTGACCACCCACTGAACACATCACACACACTCTGAACACATCACAACACACTCTGAACACACACACACACACTCTGAACACATCACAAACACTCTGAACACATCACACACCCTGACAAAACACATCATCACAACACTCTGAACACATCACACACACTCTGAACACATCACAAACCACCCTGAAACAACAATCAACAACACAACCCTGAAAACATCACACACACTCTGAAAAACAACACCTAACACACACACACATCTGAACACATCACACACACTCTGAACACACCACACCTAACACATCACAACACCTGAACACATCACACACACCTGAAACATCACAAACACTCTGAACACATCACACACACACATCAACCCTGAACACATCACAACACACTCTGAACACAACAAACTTTACACATCACACACCTGAACACATCACACACACTCTGAACACATCACAAACACTCTGAACACATCACAACACACCCTGAAACATACACAACCCTAACACATCACAACACTCTGAACACATCACAAACACTCTGAAACATCACACACACCCTGAACACATCACAAACACTCTGAACACATCACAAACACTCTGAACAACATCCACACACACCCTGAACACATCACACACACTCTGAACACATCCACACACACTCTGAAATCACCACACCCTGAACATCACAACACCTGAAAACATCACACAACACCCCTGAACACATCAACACACCAAACCCTGAACACATCACAAACACCCTGAAAACATCACACACACCCTGAACACATCACACACACCCTGAACACATCACAAACACCCTGAAAACATCACAACACACCCTGAACACATCACAAATAAACAACAACACTCTGAACACATCACACAACCTCTGAACACATCCACACACCTGAACAATCACACACCTGAACACATCACACACTGAACACACCCTCTGAACACATCACACACACTCTGAACACATCACACACACCCTGAAACACATCACACACACTCTGAACACATCACACACACTCTGAACACATCACACACACTCTGAAACACATCACACACACCCTGAACACATCACACACACTCTGAAACACATCACAACACCTGAACACAATCACACACACTCTGAACACATCACACACACTCTGAAACATCACAAACACCTGAACACATCACACACACCCTGAAACATCACACACACTCTGAACACATCACACACACATCCTGAACACATCACAAACACTCTGAACACATCACAAACACTCTGAACACATCACAAACACTCTGAACACATCACAAACACTCTGAACACATCACACAACACTCTGAACAACATCACACAACACTCTGAAACATCACACACCGAAAATCACAAAACACTCTGAACACTCACAACACTCTGAAACATCACAACACCTGAACACATCACAAACCTCGAAACATCACACACACCCTGAACATCACAACACCTGAAACATCACAAACACTCTGAACATCACAAACACCTGAACATCCACCACCCTGAAACATCACAAACACCTGAACCATCCAACACTTGAACACATCACAAACACTCTGACACATCACACAACCCTGAACACATCACAACACTCTGAACACATCACACACACCCCTGAACACATCACACACTCAACACACACTGAACACATCACAAACACTCTGAAACATCACAACACCTGAACACATCACACACACTCTGAACACATCACAAACACTCTGAACACATCACAAACACTCTGAAACATCACAACACCTGAAAACACACACACCCTGAACACATCACACACACCCTGAACACATCACAAACACTCTGAACACATCACAAACACTCTGAACACATCACAACACTCTGAAACATCACACCATCTGAACACATCACAAACACTCTGAACACATCACACACACTCTGAAAACATCACACACCTGAAAAATCACACACACCTGAACACATCACAAACACTCTGAACACATCACAAACACTCTGAACACATCACAAACACTCTGAACACATCACAAACACTCTGAACACATCACACACACTCTGAACACATACAACACTCTGAACTACACACACTCTGAAACATCACAAACACTCTGAACACATCACAAACACTCTGAACACATCACAAACACCCTGAAACACACAAACATCACACACCCTGAAAACATCACACACACCCTGAAACATCACAAACTCTGAAAATCACACACACTCTGAACACACACAACACTCTGAACACATCACAAACACTCTGAACACATCCACACACTTGAACTCACACACACCCTGACACACACAACATACCATCACAAACACTCTGAACACATCACAAACACCTGAAACATCACAAACACCTGAAACATCACACACTCTGAACACTCCACACCTGAACAATCACAAACTCTGAACACATCACAAACACTCTGAACAATCCCCCTCCATCACAAACACTCTGAACACATCACAACACTCTGAAACATCACACACACTCTGAACACATCACAAACACTCTGAACACATCACACATCAACATACACACCTGAACACATCACAAACACTCTGAACACATCACAAACACTCTGAACACATCACAAACACCTGAACACATCACAAACACTCTGAACACATCACAAACACTCTGAACACATCACACACTCTGAACACATCACAACACTCAAACATCACAACACTACACACACAACACTGAACACATCACACACCGAACACACACAAAACAACACACACACGAACAACAGCTCCGACACCAACGCCACCACACACACACACACACACACAACCCACACACACGCCACACAACCGCACACACACACCACACACACGCGCACGCACCACACACACACACACACACACACACACACACACACACACACACACACACACACACACACACACACACACACACACACACATCTGATCTGAGGTCTCTTACCTCTCAAACCCCAGCTGGCGTACGGATCTCTCCCATGATGAACCTGCAGAAACAGCAGAAGATGAGGATGAGGATGAGGATGAGGATGAGGATGAGAACAGCTCAGCGGGGGGGACGTGTACGTCTGTAATAATCACATGAGGAGATGAAGGGCTAAAGCTCAGGGCTGGTGATGAAACATCGCTGCTCTAAAGTAGTGAAGCACGAACCATTCGGTGTTGAATGGACTGGAAAGTCTCTAGATGACAAGTTATCATTACAGATACCAGATTGGAACAATATGCACTAATAATTATTCAGCCTAATCTCATTAACATTCATTTTTATTCAGCGAGGATGCATTAAATTGCATTAAATTGAAGTGACAGAAAAGAAATGTTTAATGTTACAAAAGATGATATTTGTGTGTGTGTGTGTGTGTGTGTGTGTGTTACTCCGAGAACAAGTGAGCAGGTCATCATCATCAGGACAGATGTTGTACCTGCTGTGCACATGCTTCACACACTCCACACACACCTCACAGATCCAAACCAGATGCTGTTCACCACACACCACACACACACACACACCACAACCAACGTGCACACGCAATTATCAAAACATATTTTTATTTGATTAACATATTTTTTTATACACTACTGTTCAAAAGTTCAGTGGTGTTATGGTTTTATAATGCAGTGGGCTCTCTGTTCCTGCATTAGAAATGAATGTGAGAGTCTCCTCTAGTGGAAGCGTTCGGCACTGCAGCAAAACACACTCTGAAAAAAGCTCATTTTTTGAGATATCAGACTCACATGTGGAGCACAGCTTGTTTAGATTCATGGCTTTGATTGCAGTTTTAGAGTAAAACATGTTTTTGAAAATTTGTAAGAGATGTTAAAAAGTTGTATTTTTGCACATTTTTCATTACAATAAACGTAAAATTCTTTACCTTTATTAAGGATTTACCACAGTTTAAGTTGGAAATTAAATTTTCAGTCTAAGCTCAAAAAGTGAATAAATGGATTATAAATACACTGTAAATATAATTTAGTACCATAAAATTCCCTGAAAATACAAAATATTGAATAAAAACATTATTGAACTAAAATATAGTACATTCATTTCATTGGGGAAAAAAAATATTCTGTCATTTTTGACCGACACGCGAACGCACACGGCACACGTTGTTTCTTTTTTCGTGTAAGTACGTCTGTACTTTCCTGCTCCGTCATCATACAAGCAAAACATCCACAAATGAGTTTGAGATTGAAGTTCAGAGCATGAAAAACAGCACAAACTGAAATATTACTAAAGGGAGACGTGTCTTTTCAAGCTGAAAAATAACACTGTAAAACATTTAACGTAAAATCAACAGTAACGTACTGGCAACAAATATCCAGCAAGCTTCAGTCTTTATTCCACGGTAAAATTACTGTAAATCTGACTACAGTTCACAGCTTACTGTATAATAACTTACTGTATATTTATACTGTAAAATGAATTATAGTCTTGTTTTTGCACTGTATTTGTTAACAAAACATCACACTTGTTACTGAAAACTGTCTAGACACAAAGTCTCCTTCAGCAGAGTAAGTCAGTGAGTATAACAGCGATTCAGGGCTAATATAATATAATATACTGTAAGAGTCGTAGACGCATCAACTCAGAGAAAATAATGTGTTTGTATTTTAGAACTCTGTGCCGTCCGCCAGATCTCCTTTAATCATCTCCATAACTCAAATATTGCAGGCGTATGAGAAACCATGATAATCACCATCACTTTCTTTTCTTTTATCAGCTGCGGATCCGCATTACTAACAGACACCAGATGTTGAGGTTTTTCTTCGAGAGGCGTTCACTAACATGTCTAGTCAAAGCTCAGAACGTTTTCTTCTTCACGTATAATGCTGGAAAACCTCTATCAGCCATAATCTGATATTGATATTGATATTGATATCAGAGAATGCAGTTTGAGGAGATCACAGCTCATAAACAACTCAACATGTCAACATTAAACACTCATCCGTCACTCCACACACACAAAACACCCACGCACCACAGCTCCACACACACCACACCCCACACACACACACAACCCACCCCACTACACACCACCACACGCACACGACACACACACGCACACGCACCACGCACACGACACACACCACACACACACACACCACACACACACACACACACACACACACACACACACCACACCACACACACACACACACACACACACACCACACACACACACACACAGTCATCACACACACACACACACACACACAACACACACACACAACCACACACACACACACACACACACACACACACACACACACACACACACACACAACACACACACACACACACACAGTCTTTCCCTCGCCGGTCAAAATTACTTGAAGCCCTAAAAATTATACTTAATTATTTAGTGAGACAAAGCTTAAAATAAGAAATATAATTACATTTTTTGTAACATAAATTTACATTGAGATATAAAGTCACACTTATGAGAAATATTTACGCCACTGTGAAAAAAAAGACATCAAAAGAAATTAAATCTTAATTAATTGTTTTATTTTCTTAGGCAGTTCAGCTTTCTTTGACAAGACTAACTCTCAAAAAACAAAACAATATATATTCATTGCATATATATTTTTAATAATTAAATTCAAAATCCCAGAATATATACACTACTGTAAAAAATTTGTGGATTTTTAAATATCAACTATTATTTTTTGAGTTAGTGTTTTTTGTTTCTTTTTAGTGTCACTTTTGATGAATTGAATGCCTCCTTACTAAACTAAATTATTAAAAAAACATTTTGAACTGGTGTATTGTAGAGTTAAGGAAGTGTTTTCTCAGCGATGAACAAATAAAGCTTTAGTGGAGGAAACACTGCTTTACACAGGCTTTGTTAGAAAGAACGTATTTTTAGAGAGCATGAGATACACGTCCTGAGGAAGCTGATCTTTATCAGTATAACACACACACACACACACACACACACACACACACACACACACACACACACACACACACACACACACACACACACACACACACACACACACACACACACACACACACACACACACACACACACACACACACACACACACACAACACACACACACACACACTCTCTCTCTCTCTGTTAAAGCCAAACGTTTATTGGTGTTTTTTGACACTTAAGACACATAAAATATATCAATATCTCTGCATTACATAACAATTAAATAATAACAGAGTTATTTTAAATTGAAATCTATTTTCTCTTTTGGTGACAGAGACAGTCATTCATGCTTTCATCTCCACAAGGCTGGGTTATTGTGGATTATATCCAACGCATTCTCACCCCAAGGCGTCATCTAACTGACAATTTTGACCATGCTTCAATATTCGACGCTAAAGGTACCCTTTAGCGTCAGTTAGTTTACGCGATCCCAGGGCGTCATCTAACTGACGCGTTACCTTTAGCGTCAGTTAGATGACGCGGGTAGGTTTAGGTCTGGGTAGGAGGGCGTCATCTAACTGACGATAAGGGTAACGCGTCAGTTAGATGACGCCCTGGGATCGCATCAACTAACTGACGCTAGCGTCGAATATTGAAGCATGGTCAAACTGATTCCCAAGGCGTCAGTTAGATGACGCCTTGGGGTGAGAATGGGCTGTTATATCAGCCAGTTTTCACTAATGCGCTTCTTCCACATGTACAGAACGCCGCAGCTCGTAAACGTGAGCATATCATCCCTACTTTACCACATGTGCACTGGTTACCGCTCTAGTACAGAATTGAGTACAAGAGACTTTAGTATTTAAAGCCTTGCTCCAGTTAATATCTCAGACCTTATTTGTCCATTACTCTCCACCAAGAACTCTTAGATCCTCCTCTGACAAATTATTAATATCTCTCTCTCGCTTGAGATCTAAAGCTGATAGAGCCTTCTCCGGTTTAGGTCTGAGGCTGTGGAGTCCGTTACCTCGATCTGTGAGGTTAGCTTCTTCTTTACATGTGACCCTGGATCACAAAACCAGTCAACAATAAATCATCTTTCCATTGATGTGTGGTTTGTTAAGATAAGACAATATTTGGCCGAGATACAACTATTGAAAATCTGAGGATGCAAAAAAATCGAAACATTGAGAAAATCTCCTTTAAAGTTGTGCATTTATGTTGATGATTATGCTGCAATCACTTTTAAAAAATAAATGTTTTATATAGTAGGAAATTTACTGAATATCTTCATGGAACATGATCTTTACTTAATATCCTAATGATTTTTGGCATAAAAGAAAAATAGATCATTTTGACCCATACGATGTATAGTTGGCTACCAGCGTGCGACTCGTGACTGGGTTAGGGATCCTGGGTCACATCTGTATTCAAGTCAGCTCTGAAAACACATCTTTTCTCTCAGGCCTATCATAACACATGTAGCCTTAGTGACTTACAATTTTATACTATGAAATTTGTACAACATTTGTTTTTATTGTGTTTTTATTTAGTTGTTATTGTGTTTCTGTGAAGCACTTGGTCAGCAGTAAAACTGTTTTAAGGTGCTATATAAATAAAAGTGTAAATTATAATGTTATATTGTATTATGTTAGGCTATATTATTATAATGTTATATTATATTATAATGTTATATTGTATTGTGTTATATTATATTATATTGTTATATTATATAATGTTATAGAATATTATATTCAAATTGTATATATTATATTATGTTCTATTATAATTTTATATTATATTATGTTATATTATATTATATTATATTATATTATATTATATTATATTATATTATATTATATTATATTATATTATATTATATTTTTACACCATAAAAGGGAAAACAAAGAAAGCATATTGTGATAATGTGATCCAGGTTTCATTACAGAGTAAAAAAACTTATTCTTGTGAGATAAAACTTATTTTCTTAAAATAAGAAATATAATTATAATTTATGTTAAATATAGTCACATTGGTGACATTAATTCACTCGGTGAAATATAAAGTCACAAATATGAGAAATAAATATGCAGAAGAAAAATATACAAAAAATATAATTACCATGTTTTATTTTATTAGGCAGAAACAATCTTTTTATGAAGGAGTGCAAAAGTATCTTAAAAATTAGGGCTGGGAAAAAATTAATCGTGATTAATCGCATCCAAAATAAAAGTTTTATTTACATAAAATATGTGTGTGTAGTGTGTATAATTATTTTGTATATATAAATACACACACATGCATGTATATATTTAAGAAAAATGTGTTAATAATATAAAAAATATGTATATTTATATATAATATAAATGATGTATAAATATATATACAGTATATACATGCAAATATTTCTTAAATATATACATGCATATGTGTGTATTTACAAAATAATTATACACACTACACACACATATTTTATGTAAACAAAACTTTTATTTTGGATGCGATTAATCACGATTAATTTTTTCCCAGCCCTATTAAAAATACAACAGTAATTTATATCAACTGCATATTGTTAATAATTAAATAACAACTATTTTAACTATTTTTGTGTAATATAATGTTATTGTTACGGCGTCCTGCCCTGGTGATTCCCTGCATTCTCAGTCCCGTGCTATCTCTCCTGAGTACTAAGTGTCTCATACTTCAGCTCAGTATGGATCATTATGCTCTGATTGCATTCCACCTGTTCTATGTGAACTCTTGTCCCTAGACTATATCTGCCTCATTAAGTCGGCGTCCTGTGTGAAGTATTGTTTTACCCCGTGTTGCATGTCTGAGCCTTCTCAAGTTATTCTGATTGTCTGTGTTACCGATTCAAGCCTGTATCTAACCATTCTGACTGTCTGCAGCCTGCCTAACGACCTGTGCCTGTACCCGGACTCTGACTCTCGCCGCCCGCCCTGAACATAGCCTGTCTCCGACCTTCCTGCCGTCTGCTGCCCGTCCCGAATCAAGCCTGACTTCGACCCTGAGTTTCTCCACCGCCCTGGGCTCCAGACTGGACCTTTCAAGTTTATCTGCCTTGTGTTCACCTTTTCTGAAACGCTTTATGTTTGCCTGAAGTCAGTCAATTAAATTGTTGCAAATGGATCTGCCTGACATGTCTGATTCATCACAGAATACTTCACCACGAGAGGATCCAGCGACTATGACTGTTCTGTCGGCGACTATCACAGCCCAAGCCTCCCAGCTGGCCGCCCATCACCACCAGTTGTCCCGTTTGACCACTCTCACGGAAGAATTAATTTCAGCAGTACGAGCCCTGCAGAAGTCTACCGCAGAGCCCGCGGCCGCTGCAACGCCCACCGCGGCGGCTCCTTCTACAGACTCATTTAATGCAGCGAGCGCTAATCCTCACCTCGCGCGTCCTGAGAGATACGAGGGTGACCCAGGGAAATGCAAGGGCTTTATTTTACAATGTTCTCTGTATTTCGCCCAGCAGACCGCTCTACATGCCACAGACGCAAGCAAAATCGCATTTGTATGTTCATTACTCACCGGACGCGCGTTGGAGTGGATCACCGCGGTCTAGAGATCGGATGGATCCGCTTTTTCTTTTTATGGAGAATTCCTGGAACGTTTCCAAGCTGTCTTTGAACATGCCAAGGAGGGGAAAGGAGCAGAGGATCTTCTCTTGGAACTCTCACAGGGGAGATCACCCGCCTCGGAGTACGCGCTCAAATTCCGGACTCTAGCAGCCCAAACCAACTGGACGGAGAACGCTCTCAAAGTGGTTTTCCGGAGGGGTCTCAGCCACGAATTACAAGCGGAGCTGGCCTGTCGCGACGAGGGAAAGGATTTAGATCAGTTCGTTCATCTCACCATCCAGATTGACAACTTGATGCGCTCACGTCGCGCCGGTTTCCGTTCAACGAGCGCTTCGCGCGTCATCGCCGCACCACGTGCTTCTAATTCTCCTGCAGTCGCCTATGAGCCCATGCAAATCAACGCCTCACACATATCCGAGGAGGAGAGGGAACGCCGCAGGACCCTGAAATTATGCCTGTATTGCGGAGGTTCAGGTCACTTTCGTCTGCACTGCCCTCTACGACCTGCACTCAAGGATAAAACCTCGGTGAGTCTGACCCTTGACTGTTTAAATCCTCTTACCTGTATATCAGTGCCTCTTGAATTCACTTTAAATGGTCAAATTGTCAATACTGTAGCCTTAGTTGACTCAGGGGCAGCTGGGAATTTTATATCTAAAGCTTTTGCTCAGGCTCACGAGATAGCTCTAATTCCTTGCACGTCTCCACTTTCAGTTGAAGCTGTCGATGGACGCCCACTCGGCACAGGTCGCATCCACACACATGACAAAGGAGCTTCACATGCGTACTGGTCTGCTTCATCATGAGAAAATCCAGTTCTTTGTTCTCCAAGCTCCTCACACTCCAGTAATTCTGGGCTTACCCTGGCTAAGGAAACACAACCCTCATTTGCAGTGGACTACTGGACAGATAGTCAGCTGGGGAGAGAGCTGTTTTTCAAGGTGTCTGTCTGCCGTCAAACCCTTAACGGTCCAAAGTATCTCCAAGCCCCGAGATGACTCCGTGCTATCCCGTCTACCAGCCGTGTACCACAATCTGGCCGAAGCCTTCAGTAAGGACAAAGCTACCAAGTTACCACCTCATCGAGAATATGACTGTGCCATTGATCTCTTACCTAATACCACACCAACCCGAGGCCGCATCTTTCCACTGTCCCAACCTGAGACCGAGGCCATGCAGAAGTACATAGAGGAGGAGCTCGCAAAGGGTTCATTCGTCATTCTACTTCTCCTATGTCAGCAGGTTTCTTCTTCGTTAAAAAGAAGGATGGGGGACTGCGACCTTGTATTGACTATAGATCACTAAACGAATGCACAGTTAAATTCCGTTACCCGCTGCCACTGGTACCTGCCGCTCTAGAGCTTCTTCGCACGGCCAAATATTATACCAAGCTGGACCTGCGCTCTGCCTACAACCTGGTTCGAATCCGAGAGGGGGACGAATGGAAGACTGCTTTCTCCACAAGCACTGGGCACTATGAATATCTTGTTATGCCTTTCGGGCTTTCAAACAGTCCAGCTGTCTTCCAATCCTTCGTCAACGATGTTTTCCGTGATCTGCTCCACCGAAGTGTAATCGTCTACATAGACGACATACTGATCTATTCTGACACCCATGAAGCCCACATCCAGCATGTCCAAGCTGTACTTCGAAGGCTCATCCAGTTCCAACTCTACGCCAAGATAGAGAAATGTGACTTCCATCAGACTTCCACAACCTTTCTGGGATATGTCATCAGCCCAGAGGGCGTGGCCATGGATGAGAATAAGGTAAAAGCAGTCGTAGACTGGCACCAACCCTCCACTTTAAAGGAGTTGCAGCGCTTCCTGGGCTTTGCTAACTTCTACCGTCGTTTCATCAGAGGATTCAGCTCAGTAGCGGCCCCTTTGACAGCTCTGGTTCGGAAGGGCACGAAACGACTTGCCTGGAACGAAGATGCTTCCCGGGCTTTCAAACAACTCAAAGACAGTTTCACTTCTGCTCCCATTTTGCACCATCCTAACCCTGAGCTGCCCTTCGTGGTGGAGGTGGATGCTTCGAACACCGGACTGGGAGCAGTGCTTTCCCAACGTCAGGGCAACCCTCCCAAGCTGTATCCCTGCGCTTTCTACTCCAGGAAGCTGAGTTCTGCGGAGAGAAATTACGACGTCGGAGACCGCGAACTGTTAGCTATGAAGTCAGCATTCGAAGAGTGGCGCCACTGGCTCGAGGGAGCTACTCACCCGTTCTCAGTTTACACAGACCACAAGAATCTGGAGTACCTTCGTACTGCCAGGAGACTGAACGCACGTCAAGCCAGATGGTCTCTCTTCTTTTCCCCGGTTTCACTTCACGGTTACTTACCGTCCCGGCTCAAAGAACATTAAGGCTGACTCTTTGTCTCGTCAGTTCGATTCCGAAGCAGATGTTCCGGCTCCAGAACCTATTATCTGTCCTGATCTCGTTCTCGGACCGGTTCAGTGGGACATTGAGACCGAATGCGCACAGGCCAATGCGGACATCGAGATACCTTCTGACTGCCCTAACCGGAAGAATCTTTGTGCCAGAAACACTTCGTGACAAGGTGATAAACCACGTGCATGCCCTTCCCTGTTCCGGGCATCCCGGAATCACAGCCACGACCCAGCTCCTTCAAAATCGGTACTGGTGGCCCACGCTCACCCGAGACGCGAGTGAATTTATTCGCCACTGTAGGGTCTCTAACACCCAAAAATCCTCTCGTCTGCTGCCAGCGGGCCTGCTTCAACCCCTGCCTATTCCCCAACGGCCTTGGTCTCACATTGCGGTAGACTTTATCACGGATCTGCCTCCCTCAGAGGGTTACACCACCATTCTCACCGTCATTGATCGCTTCTCCAAAGCATGCCGGCTCATTCCGCTCACCAAGCTACCCACAGCTCTGCAGACGGCAGAGCATCTGTGTAACTATGTATTTCGGTTCTACGGGTTACCAGAAGATATTGTGTCTGACAGAGGACCTCAATTTACTTCCCGCGTCTGGAAGGGCTTCTGTGAGAGACTACAGATCAACGTGAGTCTCACATCTGGCTATCACCCCCAGGCCAATGGGCAGGTTGAACGTCTCAACCAGGAGATTTCCCGCTTCCTTCGTTCCTATTGCCATAGTCATCAGGAAGATTGGTATCGTTACCTCATGTGGGCCGAATATGCACAGAATTCCATTCGTAAGCACTCTACAGGGATGACTCCTTTCCAATGCGTCCTCGGATTTCAGCCGCCCCTGTTCCCCTGGTCTGGTGAGCCCACCAGTGTTCCTGCTGTGGATGATTGGCTCAGGCGAAGTGAGGAGACCTGGAACTTGGCCCATACTCACCTCCAGCGTGCAGTAAGACGTAGCAAGGAGAAGGCTGACCGTCATCGCAGGCCAGGACCCGTTTACCAACCCGGCCAGTGGGTGTGGCTATCCACACGAGATCTACGTCTCAGACTGCCCTGCAAGAAACTTAGTCCGAGATTCTTGGGCCCATTCAAGATCGTCTGTCAAATCACCCCTGTATCGTTTCGCCTGGATCTGCCCAGACACATGCGCATCTCGCCAACGTTTCACGTCTCCTTGCTCAAACCGGCCTCTGTTCGTTCTGTAGAGAGGAGAGAGGATTCGGAGGATGCTGCTACCCAACCTGTCCTATTAGAGGGTGAGGAGACTTACCAAGTACGTTGTCTACTGGACTCTAGACGTCGCGGTGGGCACCTTCAGTACTTGGTAGATTGGGAGGGCTTTGGCCCAGAGGAACGTTCCTGGGTCAACGCCAATGACATACTGGATCCATCACTTACTCAAGATTTTCACCGCAGTCACCCTGATAGACCGGCCCCTCGACCTCGTGGCAGACCTCGCCGTTGCCAGTTTCCTCGCGCCAGGAGGCGCTCACAGGGAGGGGGCTCTGTTACGGCGTCCTGCCCTGGTGATTCCCTGCATTCTCAGTCCCGTGCTATCTCTCCTGAGTACTAAGTGTCTCATACTTCAGCTCAGTATGGATCATTATGCTCTGATTGCATTCCACCTGTTCTATATGAACTCTTGTCCCTAGACTATATCTGCCTCATTAACTCGGCGTCCTGTGTGAAGTATTGTTTTACCCCGTGTTGCATGTCTGAGCCTTCTCAAGTTATTCTGATTGTCTGTGTTACCGATTCAAGCCTGTATCTAACCATTCTGACTGTCTGCAGCCTGCCTAACGACCTGTGCCTGTACCCGGACTCTGACTCTCGCCGCCCGCCCTGAACATAGCCTGTCTCCGACCTTCCTGCCGTCTGCTGCCCGTCCCGAATCAAGCCTGACTTCGACCCTGAGTTTCTCCACCGCCCTGGGCTCCAGACTGGACCTTTCAAGTTTATCTGCCTTGTGTTCACCTTTTCTGAAACGCTTTATGTTTGCCTGAAGTCAGTCAATTAAATTGTTGCAAATGGATCTGCCTGACATGTCTGATTCATCACAGTTATATATTTACATGTTATGTTGAATTGAAATACACAACTGTTAAAAATGAATACAAAAAGTTTTGGAGTTTTCTGGTTGTCAAATATTAGAATGATCTAAAATCATCCAGCCACTAAAATAATAAATCTTTAGAATATTTGATGAAAACAAATAAATATTTTTTTTCCAGTTATTTGTAGCACTGACAAAAGTTCTAGTAGAATTTTTTTTTTGTGTGCAGATGATACTTGGGTTTGATATTTTGTTATCAATGCAGTAAAATGTATAGTTTATACAAGTGTGATTTAAAAGACCTCAATAATCTTCGGCCTCCATATGCAAATCTGAATACACTGTTTACACGTTTACACGTTTACATGTGCGTCTGATGTGCAGATATGAACAGCTGGAGTTTCTGCAGGAACACATCGAGTCTTACTCTCCCGCTGCTGGTCTAGAGTCAGTTCTTACGCATTACACAGACAGCACAGGGAATAAGGGCTAATGGAGGAAGAGCTGATCTCAGGTCAGGCGCTACTGAACAGCGCTGATCCTGACTGCATCTCAACACGGCCTCGGCTGACCCATAGAGAACGCAGGAAAAGGAGTTGAGTGATCACAGAAAGTGTGTTTCGTGTTTGTGAGTCAGTTTCCTGAAGTTTATCAGTCATGTGTCAACGTCTCACTGCAATATTCAGAGTTTGAGTTACAATCAGTGTAAGAGAAGTCGGTTTTAATTCACAAATATAGTGTACAAAAAAAAAAAAAAAAAAAAAAAAAACATTTCTGTAGAACACAACATTTTTCCCCTCATATAACATCAGTTTATATTCTTGAGAGCCAAATCAATCCGATTTGTGAATCAATTGATTCATTGAAAAGAATCAGCTCAAAAGATTCAGATTAGTCTGATCTGAGAATGAATCATTCTTTTGAACTGATTCTTTTAAGTGAGTCAGTTGATTTGCTTCACAAATCAAGTTGAACTGATTCAGAGATTCGTTCGGCTCTCAAGAAGATATCAGCTTCTATAAACAAATAACAAGTTAAAGTACTTTTATTTATTGCACTTTTGTCTCGGTTTGCTCCCAAAAAAAGGAGTATCAAGCATCATAAAGACATTAAACAGTGAAGAGCTTGTGCGAAATTCAGAGAGAAGAATCAAATAATTATCCTTCAATGAACAATGAACGAGTCTTTCTGCAATACATGCACAAATATGGTTACGGTTATTTCATAAAAATGCTAAATAATGCTTTGACTTCATATCTGGTTGATATGAAACAGTTTTATGGTCATTTCTATAATGTGAAATTCTGTGGCTATAATCTAAAACTATGAATATACCTTTGGATAAAAGCATCTGTTGATTCAAAATCTATGTGATTAATTAAGAAAGTATTAATAAGAGAGTAATTTATTTTAATGTGATGTGGGGTTTAGTTCATACGGCTTAAAATGTTAATTTGAGGTAATGGAAATAAAATACATGAAGGTTTTATGTTCCTGGATTGTTGTCAATATAATGCTATTAAACACCATATTACATTACTGTTATAAAATACAATGTTAATAGCAGAAATAAAACTGAGAAAATATGCATGTGACACTATAACTCAAAAATCTATTTGTTTGCATATTTACTAATTAAAAAGATTCATCAAAATAAAATGATTAAGTCGATGGGAGATTCTTAGACATTAGAAATAATTAAAAATAGACATTGTTTCATTGATTATAATATCTGGTTTTGTTTTAGTGTTTTTTAACTTTAAAGTCTGTGTTAAATCAGTTCAGAACAAACATGTTTGAAGATTATTAATACAAATATTGCAATGAAATGTGATTATGAATATTGACTGAATGAATCAGGGTTGTTGTCCTCAGTTTCTTCAACACGTTTTATGCGTCTGATAAAACTCCTTTTGGATATTTTATTGATTGGGTAAAGATTGTTTTGAGGGCTTATGTAAGGTTTGCGTCACACACACACGGAGTAAACATGTGCTGGTGTTTAAAGCTTTATCATCGTCTCTGTTGATCTTGGCTCTTATTGTTACGTTTCCAGGTAATAGAAAGTGCACGACGAAGGATATTTAGAGAAACCAGGTATTTAATAGTAAACTCAAGGGTAACATCACGTTTACACAAACAATAACCGACACTGACAAGAGAGGAACTTAAATACACAGAGGATTGAAGAGGGAAACAAGGCACAGCTGGGCAAATGAACTAAACACAGGTGAATACACTGAACACTAACGAGGAGCGGGAAAACTGGGAACAGGACTGAACCAAATACACAATGAACAGGGGAAACAGGACACACATGTAACACTTATAAAGGTTTCATTTAAATCTGTATACACACACAGAAAGAAGAATACACTCAATTCATCTCACCCCAATCCTTTTCTTATATATATATATATGTATAAAGTTTCTTTGTAGGTATGCAGATAGAAAAAGAAATGTATATTTTTATATTTAAATATATATTTATATTTAAAGAAATTTATATTTTTATTCAGAATGGATGCATTAAAAAGATCAAAAGTGATAGTAAATGTCTTTACATTGTTGCAAAAGATTCTATTTAAAAAAAAACGCTGTTCTTTAGAAACTTTCTATTCATCAAATAGAATGTTTTCAACACTGATAATAATCATAAATGTTTTGATCATAAATCATCATATTATAGTGATTTCTGAAGGATCATGTGACACTGAAGACTGGAGTAATGATGATAAATTTAGCTTTGATCACAGGAATAAATTACACTTTACTCTACACCGTTCAAAAGTTTGGGGTCGGTGAGATTTTTAATGTTTGTAAAAGAAGTCTCTTCTGCTCACCAATGCTGCATTTATTTGATTAAAAATACAAAACAAACTCAGTAATATTGTGAAATATTATTACAATGAAAATCAGCTGTTTTCTATGTGAATATATAGTAAAGTGTAATTTATTCCTGTGATCAAAGCTGAATTTATCATCATTACTCCAGTCTTCAGTGTCACATGATCCTTCAGAAATCACTATAATATGATGATCTGATGCTCAAGAAACATTTATGATTATTATCACAGTTGAAAACAGTTTTGCTGCTTCATATTTTTGTGCAAACCGTGATTATTTTTTTTTCAGGATTCTTTGAAAGTTCAAGAGAAAAGCATTTAATTAAAAATTTAATATTTTGCATTATTATAAATGTCTTTACTGTCACTTTTGATCAATTGAATGCGTCCTTTCGGAAGAAAAGTATTAATTTCTTAAAAAAAAAAAAAATCGTATTGACCCCAAACTTTGAACGGTAGTGTATATTCACATAGAAAACAGCTGATTTACATTATAATAATATTTCAGAATTTTTACTGTATTTTTTTATCAAATAAAGCTGACAGGGAATGTTCTGGAAAGGTTCTCTCAAAGTTATTCCAGTAACATTAATAGAAAATTCATTCAAAGTTATCTGGTCTTCAATAAGGTTCTGAAAACATGACACAAAAACATAATTTATACATCATTCATGAGCCCCTTTCACACAGCACTTTGAACCCGGCAAATTGCCAGAGTGCCTTCTGTGTGAACGCAAACACGACCCGGGATTGATGCCGGGATCGATCCCGGGTTGAGGAACTAGTAACATTGCCGTGTTCAGACCCGGAACGCGCGCTGTGTGAACAAAAGCCAGAACCAATGCCGTAAGGGGTGTGTAATAGTGATGACGCATGTGCCATCGGCGACTCTGTTACTCTTAGAAGAAAGTTTGTGTTCGTCATCTACAAAGAAAGAATGAAAAAATGTCTGCAAACTGGAATGAAGCAGAGACAGGAGCTCCTCACTATCCGCGCTGAAGCTGCGATTGTTCGCCAGCTCTGTGGAACGGTGAGCGCGTGCACATGTTTTCGACGCGTACGTTACACGTCTCATCCTGACGTCACGTGGCTTTCCGGGACATTAACGGGTTGTGTGTGAACGCACTCACAGATCCCGGCAAATCACTGGCAGTGTGAATGAACCGAAATCAAATGCCGGGTCACATTATCCGTGTATTTTCCGGAATCTCTGTGTGAAAGGGGTTATGGTATGCTTATTTTTTTCTGAAATGTTGGACATTCATGTTATATTTTAACAACAAAAAAAAGTTGCAACATTTAAAAAATATAACATGACCGAACACATAATGGTGAGTGAGAGCGACCTGACGACCAGTGAATGCTGAGATATTTTGCTAAATAAAATGATCCCACCACGATAACTTTTACACACTTTATTAGTGTTTCAGACGTTTTCTCACCCGCACAGAAACGACAGAAAACGCAAGTGTGGACGGAGAGCGTTTAAAATGAAAACGCCGTTTCTAGATGTGACCGGATGAAAGTGTCCGTGAGCTTGGGTCAGTACTCACAGTTGAAGTCTGGGTCGATGCTGTCTCCTGCTATCAGGCTGTTGATTGTGATCTGGAAGATGAGATGCAGGATCAGGAACGTCACACTGGTGAAACACAGCGATTTCAGCAAACGGCCTGTGTGTCCTGAAGAAGAAGAAGAAGAAGAGCTTGATTTGATTTTACTGAGTAAAAACATTTACATTAGGACATGCATATAAGCTGCGACTTAAATAAAGCCTGAGGCTAATCGCATGAAGTGTTTAGACTATTCTTATGATATAGTCCTCTAATTTATTTTCTTTAAGACTGGTCATAACTTTATATGTCAGTTTCCGAAAAAAAAGAGATTGCTCTACTTGGTCAACCCTTGATTGACAGACAAGCTCTTAAGACTTCAGCTTTGAATGTTGTTTATGTGTCTATGTGGTGTTTTTAATATGCTTTAATAACACAAATCATGTGTAAATTCATAAGTCGACAGCATTGCTGAGTATTTTCTGCTTAAAACTGCAGTGAACCAAAGACAGTCTCAAAAACACTGAAATCGCTGGTGTTTCTGACGTCACAACTACAGTAACCAATCAGACAACGTGTGACGTCAACCATGATCTCTGAGTGAGTGAGTGAGTGAGCGGCTCATTTGCACATTCATAGAACACGCATACTAATGAGGCAAGGTGTCGAGTACATCAAGCTATTTTAAGGCATAAAGAAAAAAATTCAAGGAAAAAACACTTAAATATATAATTTTGGTCATCAAAGATGAGTTTTAAGGATATAATGATTGACTAGGGGGACTTTAACATAGTGAGTTTATGTAACTGGCCCCTGAAGTATATGTGTATGTGTATAGAGTATGCATGTCAGGGTTGTTATAGTTAACTCTTTCCCCGCCATTTGCTTACAAGTTGCACACACAAGCAAATTAAGTTTAATTCTTATTTCTCATAATTTCTGGCAAGAGAAATAACACAGACAACTGGACAAGGATGAAATATGTAGTGCACATGTGTTCATGTATGCTGTTAAACTGAGTATAAATACAAAATCACATATTTGCTAGGCTAAAAACAACATGTGACAAAAGAAGTATGTCCGAATTCATAAAAGAATATCCAAAAAGTCCCCAGACCTCCAGTGAGATTCTGAAGTGTGCATACGATGAACACTTTAATATCCCATAAGGCCACGGGAGAGGATTTATAACGGTCACATGACAGTGACAACATGGTGGATGTAGTACGTCCAGATCACATTCATATACGTAGAACATACTTTAGCGCTCGCCAAGTAGAGTATTAAAGTATGCACACACACACACACACACACACACACACACACACACACACACACCACACACACACACACACACACACACACACACACACACACACACACACACACACCTGCTGTCTCTCAGGCACGCACTCACTCACTCTCTCTCTCTCTCTCTCTCTCTCTCTCTCTCTCTCTCTCTCTCTCTCTCTCTCTCTCTCTCTCTCTCTCTCTCTTCATTTAGCATTAATATTTTTTGGCAGTGTTTGGACTGTTCATTATTTAGGATCAGTGTGAGTTCAGAGACGTGGCCGTTTTCAGAAAAATCCAAATGAAACAATGCTGTGAGTAATGCATGCATGCATAGGGTCAAAACGTTTTTTAAATTTATGTATAATGCTACATAAACATGTTTTATGACAGAAGAGAAGGATTTGGATCGACATCAAATCTTCTTTATCTAGTGGGACGCTGGGAATGACACCGATAGCATCAAACATGAGCTGGATCTTAAAGAACACCCACAACCATCCGGCCCAAATGAGGACATGACGTGCTTAATTTAATTGGCAAATCTGGACAGATTATATCACGAAATAAAGGATAAAAAAAAAGTGGGACCTTTAAACCTACTTTAAAGGTTGCATGGACTAAGTTCATCTCTGAAGGCTTTTTAATAAATATTTCAGTCAAATCACCGTCACTTTTGATTAAACGCAGAGCTCATTAATCCACAAGAGCACATTTACAGCCATATTCAAACTATCCGAGGCACTGAGAGTGTTTCTTATATCAGCTGTCAGTCCGCAGACACCGATGTTTCCGTAGCTCACCGTAACTCGCTTTCTCAAGGCTAAACGCTTCCTCGTCAGGGAATTAACTAACTTTCAGAAAGGATTAGAAAAATAGATACAGACAGCATAATATATACAGCAATAAATTGGTTTCTCAATGAAGTTAAAATGTCACAACCAGGGTTTTTTCACACTGATGTTGCTGTAAATACGTAATTTAAGAAAAATGGAGGAAAAGACTTCTTTTAAAAACATTGGTAACACTTTATAATAAGGTTATATTAACTAACATGAACTAACAACGAGCAATACATGTGTTACAGTATTTATTAATCTTTCTTAATGTTAATACAGCTGTTCATTTTAATAATGTTAGTAAATGTTGAAATTAACATTAATAAATGCTGTAGAAGTGTTGCTCATTCTTAGTTCATGCTAACTAATGTAGTTAACTCATGTTAACTTATTAACCTTATTGTAAAGTGTTACCAAAATATTAAATCTTACTGACTCCAAACTAGTTTTTTTTACTAAAATAGTTGTAGCCTATACAGTCTTGGGAAATTAACCAGAAACAACATCACCTCATACTTTTATTTGCAAATTATTGGCTAGACAAAAGTTACTGGCTATTTGAAATCAAGTGTGCTCATCAAACAATTTAATGGAGATTTAAAATAAATTAATTTATTAATATCTGTAACTACTAATCAGGTTTCAGCTCGGCCGTTAACTGTGTGTGAAGGAAGAAGAAAACATGTTTGTCCATCGATGTAGGCCTATTGTAGGGTGACCATATTTTAGTTTTCAATAAACAGGACGGGGGGCGTGGTTGATGGGCGGGCGCTGATTTTTTGGGAGGCGTGGTTAAGGGGTGGGGGCGTGGTTTGGGGAGAATGCATCAAAAAATACTTGACAAATGCATTCACAACCTTGCAATTGCAACTATGTTATTGTACTTTAATACATAAAGTAATACATCCTTTCCATTCAATGTTTGGCCCGCAACAATAGAATACTATTTAAAAAAAAAGTTTAGCTTTTAACACCTTTTACATGACACTATTTATTTTCATGGCCATAGCATAGCTTAAAAATCTACTACTAAAATAAAATAAAAAAAATCTACTACACTATTTCAGTAAAAAAAAATATATATATTTGAATCCTCCTGACGTTCTTTATGTGGGCTTCTAGGTCGCTAGCACCTTAACACTGACACGTGCCAGCTTTGCAGTTCATGCATTCTGCTTTACATGGATCCTGACCGAAACGAAAACACAGGAATTTTCTCTGTAAATCGTCTGTGAATTAACATTTGGGCTTTTTTTTCTTTTTTTTACACTGTTAGCTACTTACATCTTACCTCGCACTTGACCGTAAACTGAAGCGTCACGCTGCTAAAATTCTGTGAACGTGTAAAGTCCGCCTACTTTGATTTGATTGGTCATTTCAAATATCCTGACATTGACAAGCAGTGACAGACCAATGAGGCTGCGATGAACACACACACACACACACACACACACACACACACACACACACACACACACACACACACACACACAGGCCTCTGTATTCTGATGATTCTGACGTGCTCTGTGCTTGGCGCTGCGGATTGAGGAACGCGCTGATTATAACAAGAGGGGTTGAAGCCAAAGTCATATGACTTATTTAAAGTACACGCTTAATGGCCCAATGAAAAATAATGAAAACCAGGACATTTTCATCACTTTTAAAAAAACAGACAGGACGGCCAGGACAGGACGTGAAAACAGGACATGTCCTGGGAAAACAGGACGTTTGGTCACCCTAGCCTATTGATACCTTCTGATAATCCTTTCTAAACCACCTGAGGATCGTTGCCAAGCAAGTCTGCCAAGATTTCCCGATCTTTCCGATGGTTTGCTGTTATGAACATGTTTACAGGTCTGCTCAGGTTCAGGAGATTATGCTAATTAACGAAGCTAAGCTAACGGCTAATCAACCGCACGTCTTCCAAAGGCCGCCTGGTCAAAGTCCAGATTATTCCCGAATAAGTGATGAAAAAAAAAAAACGTGATTCGTTCATTCAGTGGATGTAATGTGTGTGCGGATGAGCCTCAGGATCATTCAAGGCATGATGGGGGTTTTTAAAGCAGAAAGCCGATACTGGCAGAGGAAGAGCAAATATGATCCAGATGTGTTTGTTATTTAGCGGCGCGGGACTCAAGGCTTCTCTGCTGGCCACAGTTTCTCATTATTCTGAGTTACTTCATCATCTCGGCCGACTGAACGAGTCTCCGTGTTTGCATGCGGAAATGTGTGGTGTGTCTTTACTGTGTGTGAGAGAAAGAGTCGCTTCTGTAGAGCTGTTATTAGATGATTTACGGTTGGTATGTGATCATTTATATGATGTTTCTGAAAGAAGTCTCTTCTGCTCGCCATTTAAGGTTAATTGATGAAAAAAAACAGAATAAATTCTGAAATATTTTCCCAATGTAAAACGTACTCGGTTACTAACGTAACCTCGGTTCTCTCTAGAGAGGGAACGAGTACTGCGTAAAATCTTACGCTATGGGGAAAACTCTTTTCCACGAGATATTGAAGCCAAAAATTATCCTTAATTTTTTATTAATGTAAAACGCTTTGCAGCAGCAAGCAGACATAGGCGAGACAGATCGCGCGCCTATTGGCTGTCCTGCGGCAAAAGCAGCAGCCTATCGAGAGAGGCTCTACGTGACGTCATGACGAATGGGGGCACTTCGCGCCCATATCGTCGCGTCCCGCCAGAAAGGGCGTGGTCTCGCCCTATTCGGTTGTTAAGTCTGACGTCACGCGTGACGTTTAGCCCTCTTCCGGGCCCAAGCGCTCCGCTCGTCTTTCAGATCCTAGACTACATAAAACCTTTTCTTAAAGGGTTTTTTTTCGCTTCAGTGCCAGTGGGTGTTACTAGGGATTAAGGGATAGCACCCACTGGGGCCAAAGTTTCTTCATTCGTTTAAGATTTGTAACTTATCTAATCAACTGCCGCCATTTTCTCTTATCTTTCTCGTCACGGAAAGCGGTAGATGACAGTTAAATGTCACTCCGATCTTTTTAAACAACACAAGCGAACCAGAGCGTATTCCAAGCACGGCAAGATACGCAGTACTCGTTCCCTCTCTAGAGAGAACCGAGGTTACGTTAGTAACCGAGTACGTTCTCTTACGAGAGTATCTCTCGTACTGCGTAATATCTTACGCTATGGGGAACACAATGCAACACGCCGTGCTTACAGGGATCCAACACCAGAGTCCCAGGGGCCGAAGCCCGGGGCGCATATAGTGCATAATCACCATAAACTCACAGAGAGTGAAGGAAGAGAGGCTAGAAGCATCATTCCTTATGAAATAGCATCCAAAAGGAGCTAACCATATGACAATTAGACCATACCGTCAGGGTGAACATTTAGCCTGAACTGGGTGGCCGTATGTGTGCCAACACTCATGGAGCTGCTGTACCGGTCAGTGAGCGATACGCAGGTCAAACTCAGTATCCGGGCCGCACAGCGGGCAGATAGCACTGAATTTTATACCGCCAAAAGCTAGCTTGTAAGGCGGGAACCTCCAGGTTATAATATTTCATAAATGTAGACAGGCGAGGCCCAGCCCGCGGCCGTTCAGATATCTCGCAGGGTAACCCCGCTAGACCATGCCCACGAGGAGGCCATGCCTCTTGTGGAGTGCGCTCTAACACCCAAAGGGCACTGTAGGCCCTTAGAAGTGTAAGCCAGCGCTATGGCACCGACTATCCATCTGGATAGGCTCTGTTTCGAAGCGGCAAGTCCCTTAGCACGGCCGCCAAAGAAACAAAAAGCTGCTCAGTCTGTCTGAAACCAGACGAGCGGGACACATAAGCCCTTAGTGCCCTGACAGGGCAAAGGAGACTCGCGTCCTTCTCCTCATTGAGAACCGGAAGGGCAGACAGGGAAATCACCTGGGCCCTGAACGGTGTGTTGAGGGATTTCGGCACGTAGCCGTGCTTCGGTTTGAGTATGACTTTTGAGTCATTAGGCCCAAACTCCATACATGAGCGCTTACTGAAAGCGCTTGTAAGTCCCCTACGCGCTTCACTGAAGCGAGAGCCATGAGAAACACGGTCTTGAAAGACAGGTGTTTCATGTCCGACAACTGGATTGGCTCGAATGGGGCACCTTTCATGGCCTCCAAGACCGTGGAAAGGTCCCATGTCGGGACTGAAGGGGGCCTGGGAGGGTTTAACCTCCGAGCTCCTCTAAGGAAACGCACGACTAAGTCGTTCTTTCCCAGCGACTGGCCAGACACCGGTTTTGCAAACGTTGCTATGGCTGCCACGTACACTTTGAGCGTGGATGGGGTCCTGCCCTTATCCAGCAGCTCCTGAAGGAAGGAAAGCACTTCCGTAACCCCACAGTCTACGGGTGAAAAGCCCTGGGCTTGACACCAAGCAGAGAACACAGACCACTTCGAGGAGTAGAGCCGTCTAGTAGACGGGGCTCTAGCCTGCGCGATCGTGTTTAACACTCCTTTGGGAGGTCAGCGGGTACCCGTTGATGGCCCATGCGTGCAGGGACCACAAATCCGGGCGAGGATGCCAAATCGAGCCCTCCGCCTGAGAGAGGAGGTCTCTCCTCAACGGTACAGGCCATGGGGCAGCACTGGTCAGCTGCATCAGGACAGGGAACCAAGCCTGGTTCGTCCAGAGTGGAGCTACGAGCAGCACTGGGCATCCCTCCCTCTTGATTCGCTCCAACACCTGAGGCAGGGCGAAACAGGGGGAAAAGCATATAGGGGACAGCGGGGCCAGACATGGGCCAGCGCGTCCTGGCTTTTCGAGAAGAATTTCGGGCAGTGAGCGTTTTCGATGGGACGGAATAGGTCCACCTGCGCTTTGCCGAACGTTTCCCACAGCAGCTGGATCGTCTGCAGGTGCAGCGACCATTCTCCTGCTGGGACGTTGTTTCTGGACGGTCTGTCTGGTCCCACATTTAGGTGACCAGGCACATGCGCTGCTTTCAGCGAGAGCAGGTTGTGCTGAGCCCAGACCAGGAGGCGTTACGTCAGCCTGTAAAGGTTTCGGGACCTGACGCCGCCCTGGCGATTTATGTATGCCACCACTGACATGTTGTCAGACCGGACCAAGACGTGGTGGCCTCTTATCTGGGGACAGAAGCGCCGTAGCGCTTTGTCGACTGCTATCATTTCCAAGCAGTTTATGTGAAGGAGCTTCTCCCGCACTGACCACAGGCCAGCTAGCGGTCTGCCCTCGAGCAGCGCTCCCCACCCCGATGTGGAGGCGTCCGTAGACACCACCCTCACACTCGAGGCGGTCCCCAGACTCACACCTGACTGATACCAGTCGGTTACTTTCCAAGGCTCCAGAGCTGAAGCGCACTGTAGGTTGACCTTGAGGCGAAACAGACCCGCGGTCCATGCCCTGGGGGGAGCCCGTGCTTTTAGCCACATCTGCAGTGGGCGCATGCGAAGCAGGCCCAGCTGGAGTACAGAGGCTGCTGAGGCCATTAGGCTCAGCATTTTCTGAAACCTTTTGAGCAGGACTATAGAGCCGTGGCGGAAGGATTTCGCGACGTGCTGAATATTTAATCCGCGCTCCGGTGACAGGCGTGCCGTCATGGATAGCGAGTCCAACACTGTTCCCAGAAAGGAAATTTTCTGACTGGGAGACAGCGAGCTTTCGCCCAATTGACTGTAAGGCCCAGCGTCTCGAGGTGCTCGAGTAATGCGGCCCTGTGTTCTATGAGCTCTGTTTGCGAACGAGCTAGAATCAGCCAATCGTCCAAGTAGTTCAAAACTCGCATGCCCCGAAGTCTCAGGGGGGCGAGAGCCGCGTCCATGCACTTCGTGAACGTACGGGGTGCTAGGGACAGGCCGAACAGCAGGACTGTGTATTAATATGCCTGGCCCTCGAAGGCGAATCTCAAGAATCAACCTGTGATGGGACGCTATTTGTATTTGGAAATAGGCGTCTTTCAGATCTATTGACATAAACCAGTCTCCTTGGCGCACTTGCGCGAGGATTTTCCTGGTCGTAAGCATTCTGAACTGGCGCTTCATAAGCGCTCTGTTCAGCAGTCGCAGATCTAGAATGGGTCTGAGCCCTCCATCTTTTTTCGGTACCAGAAAATATCTGCTGTATAAGCCCCCTTCGCCCTGAGATAGAGGTTCTATAGCCCCTTTTCTCAGTAGTTTCGCTATCTCGGCTCGAAGTAGATGAGATACTTCGCTTTTCACCGTTTCGACGCCGCCGTATAACGGCGGGGGCGTCGAGCGAACTGTAGCGAATAGCCTCTCTTTATAGTGTTCAACACCCATTCTGATACCCCGGGAAGCCTTGACCACGCATCTGCGTGAATAGCTAGGTGTAGAATGAAATCTGGGCTCTGGCCCGCAGCAGGACGGCGGCTCGAGAGCCCCTGTGTACTGGGAACACAACACCGTGTTTACAGCGTTCGAGGCGGGGGGCGCGCTGATCACAGCGGGCAGCCTGGCCGCGCTCAGCTTCTCTATGGCAGGACGCGCAGAGAAAGCTAGCGGGGCGAATCCCGTGGGATTCGGCGTGTGTTAGAGAATGTGGGCACATTTACTAAATGCGGGCACATTTACTACACTGAGAACACTGTCGGCTCGCGCCGACTAAATGTGTGTTAGTTTCGTTTTTACAGAAACCAAGGGACACGCATTGTGTAGTGTAAGCGGGCACTGTGAAATGGGCGTGTTCACTACATTTTCTGCACAACCGACATGAGTCGGTTTTATTTGTGCTAGCCCTGCACCGTGGCGGGCTGTGTCTGGGTGTGGGAATGGGCACTGGGACGTGGGCATTCTAACAACACTCATAACACCATCGGCCGTGGCCGGAACACCAGAAAATGCACTCTTTATTGGATTTATCTGGGTATAGCCGAAAAAACGGCGTTTGTGCGCAGGAAAGCGGGCTGTGGAACCAGCTTGCTCACTGCGAAATACACTGGAACAGTCACATTGCTTGGAACTGAAGAGCGAGAAGTTTTGGTGAAACTCCGGCCACAGCGGGAACTGAACACCGTCGCTTTCCGAGCGACTAGGAAGGCCTTGAGACCTCGGGCTTTATCTCAATCCTCGGCCGGGGCCCGCGCTGAGGGGGGCGGCATCCAGCAGAGCGAGAGCGCGGTGTTTGATCTCGGGCCTGGCGGCGCTGCTGGGTAGCCGAAACGACGGCCTTTGTGCGCAGGCAAGCGGGCTGTGGAACCAGCTTGCTCACTGCGAAATACACTGGAACAGTCACATTGCTTGGAACTGAACGAGCGAGAAGTTTTGGTGAAACTCCGGCCGCAGCGGGAACTGAACACGGTGTCCAGCAGAGCGAGAGCGCGGTGCGTCGAGGAACACGGAGCGCTCAGCTTCCGTCATCTCGGATAGCGTCAGCCACAAATGTCTCTCACCGTTCAGGGAGGAAGGGCGCGGGTCTCGACTGTGACGGAGCTTCGTCTTTCCCGAGAAAGCGTCCGTCCAGCCTGTTGCGCGTTGGTTGCGCGGGCGCCTTTCAGTCGAGGATATGTAATCCACGGCTTGAGAAAGCAGACGCATCGGCTCCGTTTCAATGCCGGCTCTCTCCCAGTCCACAGCGCTGTGCGATGCCAGGAGAGAACATGCCTCGGTAGGTTCTTCGAGCTCAAGTGCGGACGCGGCGGCAGACGGCGGCCGTTTCGTCTGTGAGCGACTCGAGCGATGCCGGCGAAGCTGGCGGGCGAACCGCTGAGCTTTGGCGGCCAGAAGAGAGCTCGGGGGCGCGCTCGGCGCGGCACCACAGCGGGCAGAAGTGCAGGCTCTGAGAAGGATGCCAGGCGAGTCCTCAGAGTCACCATAGGCAACAGCTCACAATGGGGGCATCTGCCGTCAGTGAGCGCGAGAGCCGCATGATCTTCACCCGCGCTGAGTTGGGCTCGGTAAAGTACGAGCCACAGGAAGGCATCTTGAAAAAGACGCAGCTCTTTTAGAGTTTAGTGGAGAAGTGTGAGTTGCGTCA
This sequence comes from Chrosomus eos, assembly GCA_036326025.1. Classification (NCBI taxonomy): domain Eukaryota; kingdom Metazoa; phylum Chordata; class Actinopteri; order Cypriniformes; family Leuciscidae; genus Chrosomus; species Chrosomus eos. The sequence goes on from CM070840.1 coordinate 31,845,084, forward strand.
AGTAAGCTAACCCACACTCTCAGGCAGAGTAAAAGGATATAGGTACGCCGGAAAGCGCAGCAGGTACGGCGGCTGAAGGCGGCGGGGCCAGCGACTCCAGACTCGATGGCACGTCCCGCTGAAGGCTACAGGTCGACGGCGCGGCTTCTCACTCTGGATACCAGCGATGCGTGCAGCTTCGCTGAAGAGATGAATATATTTATCAGCCTATCCAGGCTAGCTATAGGGCGAGACCACGCCCTTTCTGGCGGGACGCGACGATATGGGCGCGAAGTGCCCCCATTCGTCATGACGTCACTCAGAGCCTCTCTCGATAGGCTGCTGCTTTTGCCGCAGGACAGCCAATAGGCGCGCGAGCTGTCTCGCCTATGTCTGCTTGCTGCCGCAAAGGTTTTACATTAATAAAAAATTAAGGATGATTTTTGGCTTCAATATCTTGTGGAAAAGAGGTTTTCCCCGTAGCGTAAGATATTACGCAGTACGAGAGATACTCTCGTAAGAGAACATCTGTTTTCTATGTGAATATATAGTAAAGTGTAATTTATTCCTGTGATCAAAGCTGAATTTATCATCATTACTCCAGTCTTCAGTGTCACATGATCCTTCAGAAAAAAATGCTGGGTTTGTTATAACCCAATTTTGGGTCAAATATGGACAAACCCAAATGTTTAAACATTTAACCGAATGGCTGAGTTTGTCCATATTTGACCCAAAGATGGGTTGAAACAAGTGATGAGACATTTTTGATTGAATGTTTAATGTGAATTTACTTTTCAGGATATTTATTGAAGAGAAAGTTCATAAAAACAGAAATAGAAATCTTTTGTAACATTATAAATGTCTTTACTGTCACTTCTGATCAATTTAATGCATCTTTGCAGAAGTATTCATTTCTTTCAGAAAAATGTGTGGTTAATCCAGATATCAGTGTCACATGATCCTTCCGAAATCATTCTAATATGCTGATTTGATCAATGTTGAAAACTGCATCATATTTTTTGGAAACCGAGATACATGTTATTTATCAGGATTCTTCAATGAATAGAAATATTTTAAATGTCTTTACTGTCACTTTTGATCAATTTAATGCATCCTTGCTGAATACAAATATTAATTTCTTTCAAATAATGTTTGGTGCATCTTTGTTTAAGAGGTCCAAAATATGAAAAATATCTCACTAATCATATTTAAAGGCAATCTCAGCCAATTTGAAAGGTGGAGCAGATTTGCATCTCCAGAAAGCCCTCGGCTCCTCGGGAACACGGATGTTTTGGTGAACATGCATTAGACGCTGTAATAAAGACGATACGTGTGATTTCTCCATTGATCGTCTGAACCTCAGGCTGTTGTCTGGTCACACTATCTCATCTCCAGAAGCTTTTAGACACGTAAATGGAAAACAAAAAATCTGAATTGACAGCAATGAGCCGGACAGAGTCAAATTTAAACACGCGAGTTATAAAACTTCACTCCTACGGGACTGTCTCTGCTCTCGTAATTGATTTGAATCAATTCATTCTTACACTTCAATTACTTTCAGCCATAGAGCAACTTAAGATCATGTTTAATAGCTAATATCTGCACAGATTCAACAGTTTTAGAAGTATTTATAACAATTTAAAATCATTTTAATTTGCTGATTTACTCATTTAACCTCTCATATTTTTTTTATAAACAAAACCATTCAAAACTTTGGGATTGGTAAGATATAAAAAAATCTAATATATGTAATCAAAAATACATTAAAAAAAGTGAAATATTATTGTAATGTAAATCATCTGTTTTCTATGTGAATATATAGTAAAATGTAATTTATTCCTGTGATCAAAGCTGAATTTATCATCATTACTCCAGTATTTCAATGCGCAAAAAACATTTATGATTATCATTAATGTTGAAAAACAGCATTTATTTAAAATATAATCTTTTGTAAACATCTTTAATGTCACTTTTGATTAATTGAATGCATCCTTGCTGAATACAAATATTAATTTCTTTCAAAAACAACATCAAACATTACCCATCACTGTAATAAAAGCTGCTTTATTTTACAGCCGGAGCCTTTAAGGCCAAACCGTCAGAAAGATGTTTATTGTTCTCAGATACTTTCGTGTTTATCTCAGCATCTGGTTTCCAAGTTTACAACATGTCAAGAAAGTGAATCATCACAACCTCTGATTCATGTTAAAAACTCGAGGAAATCACAGCAAAAGACTCGCCTGACCTTTTCTTACTGGCATTCACAGTCCGAACGCAACCTGTGTTAGATCAAGCCGGACCCAACGCTCATACACACACAATACACATAAAGGATTAAAGAAAAAAGGATAAAATTAACAAATATGAGGTGTGTGGATTTCCTAAAGTGTGAGCGTTATTAATTGGACTAAATTCACCAACATTTCCTTATTTAAAGGATAATTCTGGTATTCTGGTAAACACTTTGAGTCTATGTTCTAGTGTGTTTTGGATGACTAGAGTGGTGGACACAGAAATGTTGACGATGGGTCCTGTCTCGACTTTTTGACTCTTTTAGAATCGCCTCTGAGCGCTTCAGAGTGGCTGTCTATGGGCATGCACAAACATGTGCTTAAAACAACCCAACGTTCGTTTTAAAACTGTGACACTCACCGAGTGGTTAGTGGTGTTCGCTGATGATTAAAAACAAATATATCGGCGCAATGTATGATTTCAATCCGTGTTATTTGCTATAGTGGAACTATTTTTTCAGATACCGCACAACCGCGTATAAACTTCCGCTGGATATTTGAGTCTGAAGCGTTAGCACACTCCGCTAGCGCAGTAATATCAACGAGCAATGAGTCCTCCAACAGACATCAATGCGATTTTACAAAATGCCAAATAAAACACGACAGAAACTGTTTTCGCTACGCTACTTGTTTTTAATCATCAACGAACACCACTAAGCACTCGCTGAGTGTCACAGTTTTGGAAACGAACGTTGGGTTGTTTTAAGCTAGGGTGACCATATTTTGTCCTGAAAAAACAGGACACTCGGCCCGGCAAACAGATAGGCCTACTCAAATGATACTTGAAGTTTATTAATTTCAATACATTTAAAGTAGGTTATGCCTCCTCTGTATGGATAGAAATTTGTTATATTGTTATAAGAAAACAGGACAGTTGGTCACCCTTTTTAAGCACATGTTTGTGCATGCCCATAGACAGCCACTCTGAAGCGCTCAGAGGCGATTCTAAAAGAGTCAAAAAGTCGAGACAGGACCCATCGTCAACATTTCTGTGTCCACCACTCTAGCTTCATCCAAAACACACTAGAAATAGACTCAAATGCTAATACCCGAATTATCCTTTAAACACACTAGATATAGTCAGTCCTTCAGGGTTATTTATAAGCCGGTCTGGTGCCACAAACTCTGTTTTACAACAATATATTACAGCTGACGTTGAGCTGAAGGAGGAAAGTTTGTGTGACTAACATGAAAACACAGCAGAATTGCAGGTAACCTCGACTCAGTGATATATTATCCTCAGCACATCTAAAGCAGCTGTTCTTCCTCAGTTTTCAATCACTCTTTCATGAACCCTGCTTTATTTTAGGCCGAGGAGGTTATTACCGAGGAGTCGTAATAACTGTGATTTGTGAAACTTAAAGAAAGGTGTTCACCTTCACACAAAATGAAAATCCTGACATTATTTACTTGTGTTGATCCAAACCCGGATGACTTTCTTTATTTGGTGGAACACAAAATATGAGGTTTTGAAGAATGTTCAAGCCGCTCTTATCCATACAACTATACCATCACTTCATAGTGACCTGGTCATGGGCTTCCAAGATCCAAAAAACATCATAAAAGCACCAAAAAGTATCATCTAAAGTCATACAATAGCTCTGTATGACAAACAAGTCATATTTTCATGCATAAATTAATGCAAAATCTCGTTTGAGAACTGATGTTGTTGACTGTAAACCACTGGTTCTTGCACTTGAACATGCAGAAGCATGACTGAGTTTTGAGAAGTTTATGAATATGACGGGGATTAAACTGTTCAAAAGTTTGGGGTCATTATGATTTTTTTTTTAAAGAAATTAAAACTTTTATTCAGCGAGGATGCATTAATAAATGCTGTTCTTTTGATATTTATATTCATCAAAGAACCCTGAAGTAAAATGTATCACAGTTCAAAACGGATAATAATCATAAATGTTTCTCGAGCATCAGATCATCATATTATACTGATTTCTGAAGGATCATGTGACACTGAAGATTGGAGTAACCACACATTTTTCTGAACAAAATAATACTTTTATTCTGCAAAGATGCATTCAATTTATTGAAAGTGACAGTAAAGACATTTGTATAATTTTACAAAAGATTTCTATTTCAGATAAATGCTGTTTTTATGAACTTTCTCTTCATCAGATATCCTGACAAATACATTTAACATTCAATCATAAATGTCTCTTGAGGATCGAATCATCACTTGTTTCAACCCATCTTTGGGTCAAATATGGACAAACTCAGCCGTTGGGTTAAATGTTTAAATTACATTTTAAACCCAACATTTGGGTTTGTCCATATTTGACCCAAAATTGGGTTAAAACAACCCAGCATTTTTCAGAGTGTATTATAGTGATTTCTGAAGGATCATGTGACACTGAAGACTGGAGTAATGATGCTGAAAATTCAGCTTTGATCACAGGAATAAATTACACTTTATTATATATATATATATATATATTCACAAAATTCGCTTTTAAATTTTAAATTCTAATAATATTTCACTTTTTTTAAATCTTCCGATCCCAAACTTTTTGAATGGTGATGTTCAGAACAAAAATATAAAGAGGTCAGATGAGTAGATCAGAGCTGAATTTTCTTGATATTATTCCATAAATAAATAAATAATAAAGCCTGGCTGCCGATGCCAGCTGGTGCGAGGAAGCGCTCGGGTTCCTGAGGAACTGAGTGAGGCCGGGCTTGGGTCATTCGGGTCACGGTTCCTCTCTGACGAACTCTCCATTCAGATCCGTTTCCTCAGGAAAACATCTCGCCTCCCGCTTCCCTCAAGAGGACACATCTTCTGTTCCTGCACTTCTATTTCTCTTTCTCTCGGGATAAATGTTTTCATTACTTCAGTGCTACTCGAACATTTGCCTCTATTATGCTTGTGTTTAAAAGGTTCCTACTTGTTTTGTTTCCCCCTACAATAGGTGTGCATGCATCCAAGGTCAGAAAACAATGACATTTTCTCAAAATACCCACTGCAGCATCAGCTGTTTTCTCTCAGGGCCAGACGTACTAGCGCTTTTGCGGACGCTTCAGGCGTATTTGTTTCGCAAAGTGCGCGTAAAACCATGACGAGGCGTACGAACATGTCGAGGAACTGAAAATGTCCAAATGCACTTTCCGTTTAGTTTATTTCTTTATTTGATCAGGGACAATGCACAAAAAAACATTAGTCTAAAAAGAAGAGATGTCATGTGCCAGGTTATAGCAAACAATGCTAATTTCCACCCGCTGTCCCTGGATGTTATACTTACAAAAATGGAAAATGCATATGCATTCATGGGATGGTCAGTGGGAAAGTGGGAGTGTCAGATGAAGAGATGGGAAGCGTAACCTCCGCCTAATTATGTATTCCGCGCTGTGTAGAGAAAAAGCCGGTGAAAGCCGCGGTGTAAAAGTGTGTAATCCGAGCTAGGCGAAGACATGGGCTAAGGAGACGAGATGAAAATATTTTTGCCACAAGAATCACACTTTTTCAGTTGAGTGAATGACTGACGACTCGTTTCAGTTCAGAATCAATTCTTTCTTTTAGGAGACAAAACCTCTCGATCTGCACTTCGATCTGTGAGACTTTGCAGAGCTTTTACATTCACGATCAGCTCTACCAAACACTACATAACAGGTGATATCCAGAAAAGCATAACAGGGACACTATTAAAGAATAGTTTCTTCATTCCACAACAGAAATGTCTTTCTTTTTTCACACAAATGGCGTCATCTTTTGAAGATTTCACTAACTCTATAACTCACAGATTCCAGCATGACTGGATTATATTGCAAAGCATTTTATCAAGTTGAGTCGCAGGATAATTTGTGAGCTGTAATAAAATGTCTGGCTGTGCAAAAGAAACTGAGAAATGTTTTAAAATCCAGCTTGGACTTCACATGTCCCCTGATCACCTCAACAGTCACACACACAGACACACACACACACACACACACACACACACACACACACACACACACACACACACACACACACACACACACACACACACACACACACACACACACACACACACACACACACACACACACACACACACACACACACACACACACACACACACACACACACACACAGGTAAAGGTGTGTGCACATCATCACCTCAACAGTCCCACACACACACACACACACACACACACACACACACACACACACACACACACACACACACACACACACACAACACACACACACACACACACACACACACACACACACACACACACACACACACACACACACACACACACACACACACACACACACAGGTAAAGGTGTGTGCACATCATCACCTCAACAGTCCCACACACACACACACACACACACACACACACACACACACACACACACACACACACACAACACACACACACACACACACACACACACACACACACACACACACACACACAGGTAAAGGTGTGCAAAACAAACGATAAAATGATTAATGACAAATCTAAAAAGGCAAGTCTGACATTAGTGCAGAAACTGCGTTTTATATATATATATTAAAAAAGACTTTCATTGATCAAATTGATCAAAAGTGACAGTAAAGACATTTATAATTTTTTTTTTATTAAATGCTTTGAATGCACAAAAATCTGAAGCAGCACAACTGTTTTCAACACTGATAATAATCATAAATGTTTCTTGAGCATCAGATCATCATATTATAGTGATTTCTGAAGGATCATGTGACACTGAAGACTGGAGTAATGATGATAAATTCAGCTTTGATCACAGGAATAAATTACACTTTACTATATATTCACATAGAAAACAGCTGATTTACATTGCAATAATATTTCACTATTTTTTAATGTTGTTTGATCAACTAAATGCAGCTTTGGTGAGTAAAAGAGACTCAGACCGGTAGTGCCGTTCTGTTTATATGAATGAGTCAGCTGTAACTAACCTGTGCAACAAAAAAACTTGTTTCTGTAAAACTCTTGCTGTAAATACTGTAATCCACTGACAGACATGGAGAGATATCTATAAACATCAGCCACTGAAGACGGGAAGCGTGTGAGTGTGTCGAGCCGCGGGCCGGACGACCTCTGACCTCTGACCTCAGCTGTGTGATCGGCTCCAGATGTGGGGAAGTGACGGCTCAAACGCCTGTTATCACTGACGTTCTGCATCGGCAGATTCACTGACTTTTAATGCCATATATTATGCATTTTAGAGCCAAATCTATGATTTTAAGAATAAAGTCATAATATTTTTGAGAAGAATCTCTTTAATAAGTCTTACCAGTGTTATTTTAGTATCATTATAGCTGGAGATTATAGTTTTTGTTAATATTTTGAATGAGTTTTTATTTTTATATTTTCTGTTTTCATTTTAATTTCAGTTAAAGTTTTAGTAATTTTGTTGTGTTTTTGACATTTTTATGTCTATTTTTATGTCCATATTTTTTTATTTCAGTATTAGTTTTAGTATCAAGTTAAACTAAATAAAATAAAATAAAAGTTTATGGTTTAAGTTTTAGTTTAAATTAACTATGATTGCCGTCTTGTACAAAATTCAGAGAGTTTTAAAAATAAAGTTGCACTGTGTTATTAAAGTAATACAATTTTGAGAAAAAATCAATAAATATTGTAAATTGCAATATTATTATTAATATTGATTATTAAGCATAAGAAAGTATACAGTAGGAAAGTCACACACACACACACACACACACACACACACACACACACACACACACACACACACACACACACACACACACACACACACACACACACACACACACACACACACACACACACACACACACACACACACACACACCTGAGTCAGTGTGAGCAGAACACCTCAGTTGTATAAACACACACACACACACACACACACACACACACACACACACACACACACACAC
>CM070840.1:31858244-31865744 GCA_036326025.1 Chrosomus eos
GCCAGTTTATTAGAGGAAATTAACTTGAGGTAACCAGCGCTGTTTCACTCGCTCTAACAGTTACACTATCACACTAAACGCATTTGAGTGTGTTGAATGTTGTTAGTTGGGTTGTTTGTTGGCTGTATGAGACTAAGTAAGCTAGATCAACATTAGAATAACATACAGATCATATTCTAACATTTCATCATGTTGAACTAAATAAATTGATTAGTTTTATGTAAATTTGCTCTCCTGTCTAATAAAGTACATCAACACTCGCGTCTCTGTCGAGTGGAAGTTAGTCGTGGACGTGGAGCTCTCGCATCTCGAAACATGTTGATCGTTTTAGTCTCAAAGTCTGCTTGCTATGGTCCATAATGTTTAAACAAAACAACGACAGCGTGAGCGTCCTGCTAGGCATAACCGGCATAACCCAGTTGGCAATGTCTGTCGCCATGGTTACTATGGCAGTACGAGCGGTAACAATGGTGGAAACGAGGCTAACGCGGATATGACGCACTGACTGGCGACTCCACACCGCTGCTCACACGCCCCGTTTCCTTGGTTAAAATCACAATTCTCTCACGATTTACAAATAGTGAAAACATTTGGGATATTGTAAGTAATCAACTAAACAAAATATATAACATTGGCCTAGTGGTTTTTGGATATTTTACTGCAGAAATCCTGCATATTGTACCTTTAACTGCCTGTTTCATATTCAGGTAAATTAAATAACGGATCAAATAAAATAAAATAATTGGGAAAGGGACCATTTGTTTCGAAGATGCAACTTAGTCTGATATTTTGATAAATAAATAAATAAATAAATAAAATAAAATAAATAAAATATATTTTAAACATTAGGAAGGATTGAATATGCCACTTGATCTGATATTTTGATAAATAGAAATAAAATAACATTTTAAAAAGTTGGGAAATGTATCATTTGTTTTAAAGATAGCTCTTGGTCTAATATTTTGATAATAAAATAAAATGAATTTTTTTTTAATTAAATGAAATAGTTTAAAAAAGTGTGGAAAGAGATAATTTGTAATATAAATAAATAAATCAATCAATAAATAAAAACTTGAAAAATTTAAAATGCCACTGGGTCTGATATTTTGATATCTAATGCAATTTTTGTGTGGTAAAATTGTTTATACCAACCTGAACAAACCCGACCACTTTTTGTAAATGATATACGTATTAAATCTCTTATGGCAATTTATAATAATCACACACTGAAAGAAAGCAAGTCAAGTCTCTTTTGCATCTGACAGATCAATGTTGACGACGTCTCAAAGCTTCTCCGTCCCTGAGGCTCAGCGTATGCTAAAGGCTCAGCGTATGCTAAAGACTCAACGTATGCTAAAGACTCAACGTATGCTAAAGACTCAACGTATGCTAAAGGCTCAGCGTATGCTAAAGGCTCAGCGTATGCTAAAGACTCAACGTATGCTTAAGGCTCAGCGTATGCTAAAGGCTCAGCGTATGCTAAAGACTCAACGTATGCTAAAGGCTCAGCGTATGCTAAAGACTCAACGTATGCTAAAGGCTCAGCGTATGCTAAAGACTCAACGTATGCTAAAGGCTCAGCGTATGCTAAAGGCTCATTTTCTAGTGTGTTTTGGATGAGCTAGAGTGGTGGACACAGAAATGTTGACGATGGGTCCTGTCTCGACTTTTTGACTCTTTTAGAATCGCCTCTGAGCGCTTCAGAGTGGCTGTCTATGGGCATGCACAAACATGTGCTTAAAACAACCCAACGTTCGTTTTCAAAACTGTGACACTCACAGAGTGGTTAGTGTTAAATATGTGTTATTTGCTATAGTGGAACTATTTTTTCAGATACGTCACAACCACGTATAAACTTCCGCTGGATATTTGAGTCTGAAGCGTTAACACACTCCCGACCACTTGATGGCGATGACCACTTTGCTGCAGTTGCTCTGCTCACGCTGGCCGCCTGAGAGACGGAGAACCGAGCGAAAAGACTACAACCAAATGTAAACAGACCCTTTCCGTTTCCGCTAGCGCAGTAATATCAACCAGCACTGAGTCCTCCAACAGACATCATGCGATTTTACAAAATGCCAAATAAAACACGACAGAAACTGTATTTCGCTACGCTACTTGTTTTTAATCATCAACGAACACCACTAACCACTGAGAAAAAATGTTGTTTTTTAAGTTTATTCAACTATTTAACATGAAAAAGTTTGTACAACTAATGACCCTAAGTTGAGAAAATGTCCTGCGGCTGGTTACCTTAAACTTTTAAGTTTTCTCAACTTTTTTTTTATTTTACAGTGTGCTTGTGATCGTGCAGCAGAAGCTACTGAGCCTATTAGCTTTACTAAAGCAATGTCTTCTGCTGCTATGCTAATACGGTGAGCAATCTGCGTCTTCATCTGCTGTCGTGTTGGGTTCGTATATATATTGTTCGTATAGAGCGCGCGAGGTTATGCGCATGCTCTAAATCTTCTTCTCCTTGTTTAGTGTATCTCTGTGGCAGAATTACAGCGCCACATACTGGTCTGGCATGTACACCACAGTGTTTTCAGTGGTTTCGTGTGTATGCATATATTTCTGCGTTTACGGAAGATAGAGAAAGCTCTGGCTTCGTGTGGATGTGTCCTGAGTCTCTTCGAGGGTGTGTGTCTCTCCAAGCCTGGTTTTCCCTGACAAATTGTGCAATGCTAAAGCAGAATGAGCTAAAGGGAAGGACAATTTGCTTCGGTTTGTCTCATTTGAAGCCACATCCTCCTGGCTTTCCCGAATCTGGGAATGAAACATGTTTTAACTGTAAAGGGCAAGCTCTTCTCGATCCTCGAGGACTAAACCTGACCGCTGGAAAAACACAGAAGCCAGAGAGATTCAACACTATTTTGAGAGTTAAAGATGATTTCACGATTACATGATAAGAATATTTTACGTTTATCATCTCTCGACTTGATGAAGATCGCAAAATATAAATATGTCACATTTCACTGTCAAATCGAGAAAAAGCCTGTTTTAGCATCGTTAAGATTTTATGCATTGTGAAATTATTTTCATAATAATTAAGCACATTTCCACAGAGACTCCACGACCATTCTGGAAGAAAATTTTGGAAGAAATAATGCTTATATTCAGCAAAGATGCATTAAATTGATCAAAAGTGACAGTAAAGACATTTTATAATGTTACAAAATATTCTTCTTCAAATATATGCTGTTCTGTTCTATTCTTTCTTCATCAAAAAATAATCCAGTAATAAAATGTATGAGGGTTTCCACAAAAATATTAATTGTTTTCAACATTGATAATAATCATAAATGTTTCTTGAGCATCAGATCATCATATTATACTGATTTCTGAAGGATCATGTGACACTGAAGACTGGAGTAATGATGATAAATTCAGCTTTGATCACAGGAATAAATTACACTTTACTATATATTCACATAGAAAACAGCTGATTTACATTACAATAATATTTCACTGTTTTTACTGTATTTTTATCAAATAAACACAGATTTGGTGAGCAGAAGAGACGCCTTTCAATCCCAATCTTGATATTTTTGGGAGAAATGGTGATATTTTTGGTGATATTTTGGGGGGAAATGTTCTTAATCAAGAAAATAATTTGATAAAAAGACCAGATTAATCTGAGCATTGGCTCAAAACTGGACCTTGCAAGAACACACGTCTACATGCAAACATGCCAGCATATATCTTACACACTCCCCTTACGCACAAGTATATATGACACTGTGCACACAGTATCCGCTCTGAGGAACGCTGTGTTTGGGCCAGTTTCGCTGTTTTTAAAGCTAACATCCGCTCAGCTCGGGGGGGTTCGAGCACACAATATTTAGTCAGTTTTAGATTTCAAGACCGCGTCCAAATAAGCGGCCGTTGCCTTATTGTTTGATGGTGTGGATTTTGAATATGATTATTTTGCCGAGTCCCAGTTTATGGTATTAGCGGGATTAGCTGTCCATTAACACTCCCCAGATGGCAACTTCATATTGGCAGCGACGCGAGGTGCCAGACCCGAGATCTCAGGACACACTGAGTGTTTAGAGCCAAACCGATGGGCTTTCTGCCATCACAAACACGCCGGCCCTCAAACGAACTCAGGTTTATTTTCCTTTGCCGCGCTGCAAAAACTGCCACTCATTAGCCGTATAAACTGCTAGCATGAGCGCTGCCGTTGTGTGGAGCTTAGGCGTGTTTATGGTGCAGGTTTGCACAGACCTGAGATTGAGATTAAGTCTAAATTAACTATTTGGCATTAGTGTTAGCATCTCACAAAAGCATTCTGGGATTGAACAATGCTATGAATTGAACTGTTTGTGATTATAATTGTTTCAGACATGTTTAAAGCTTGCCGCTTTCAATCAATCAATCAATCAATCAATCAATCAATCAATCAATCAATCAATCAATCAATCAATCAATCAATCAATCAATCAATCAATCAATCAATCAATCAGACAGACATACTAATGAATCAAATAAAATATTATGCAAAAGCAATATATATATATATAAGTTATCAACATTTGAAGTGGATCAAAACCTTTCATCAAAGTTATACATTAATTTTATTCATGAAATTTGGATCAATACCTGTTCTTGTCTTAACACAACTTTGATTAACTTTTTGATTAACTTCAAATGTTCAAACACACACACACACACACACACACACACACACACACACACACACACACACACACACACACACACACACACACACACACACACACACACACACACACACACACACACACACACACACACACACACACACACACACTGACACACACACACACACACACACACACACACACACACACACACACACACACACACACACACACACACACACACACACACACACACACACACACACACACACACACACACAGTATATATAAACTGACATTAGAGATATCAAAACCTAATTCATGACTAATTGATCAGTCAATCAATCAATCAATCAATCAAACAAACAATCAATCAAACATAAATGTTTAAACCTCAGAAATAAGATGCATATTAAAGTAAATATTGCTAGTTTCCCTGCTGTAAAAACTTAAAATAATAACTACAAAAAATGCAATATATTTAGTTAAATAATAATAAATATTATATTATAAATAATAGTAGTTATATTTAAAATATAATAGTTAAATATCCCAGCAACTCAAAACTGCGACTGAAAAGCACAAACTCAATGAGCACTTCATCATTTCTGCTGTTTAAGAGTCCACACACACTCTCACACACTGTTTCTGGGGAACGTCAACTAAACCTGGAGATGTTCTTCACACAAACGCCTGTAATCAAGCACTATTGTTTTCCTGGAGCGAGTCAGTGTGCTTACGCCTCACTCTTGATCTCTTTACATCTGAAATACAATGTGAAGAGTTAACAGTATGAGTATATATATAAGTGTGTGAAGTGATGTCTGAAACTGTTGATTTACCAGTCTTTCACTTACGGACTGTTTTCACCTGTGAATGAAAGATAATTCTCTATTCCACGACGACAGAAACTGATTGCTTTGTTATTACACAGATTATTTAGTTTTATTAACTTCATTTTAAGACCAAATTCTGTTTGCTCTTGATTTCACAAAGGATCTTTTCTAGTAGGTTAATATAGAGTACTAGGCTGCAAGGAAATATTACAAATACAGCAGCACTTTGAAACTTATAGAGGGGATACTCTTTGTTAAATATGCAAGTGAATCATCTGTGATCGATGCTTCAGATTCGAGGAAAAATACAGCACATGATATCAGTAAAAGGTCAGATATCCTCAGTTCGTCAGTGGCGCTGCTGTGGGTCAGGCGCTGGCGCTCGGCGCTGTGGGCTTCTGTCTTAAAACAATGTTTGAGAAAATCTCCAAGCTCTCTGGCAGCGACACAGACCACTAAGACCTTTGATTTAATGAGTCACTCACTCGAGCTTAAAGCCAGAAATGAAAATATCCCAAACAGCAGACAAACCACTAACCAGATGATAATGGGGTCCAGTCGACTGAGATGTTCAGATCTTTTGTTGGGTCAGATTGTGTAGGATGCAAGCCGGCTTTTAAACAACACAATCTGGTTGGGAGTGGGAATTATAAGCCTTTTATGTTCCAGTTCAGGATTTTTAAAAAGTCTTCATTCGAGCATTATAAGCCATCAACAGCTACGAGCTGAATCACGACATTACAAACTTAAATTTAAAGCAAAAACTATTTAAAAATGTAAAAAAGGGAATAAATATATAGTAACATTTGAGAGCGTGGGGACTGACTCGATTACGTCATTCACGGTGATTAATGGAGTGGGCGGAGCTTCTTATAACGCAATTTGTTAATTTCTCAGAGATTATCTGCGGCATCATGGGTAATGTAGTTTTTCAGCAGGAATTCTCTCCTAAAGGTTAATGGCTTTAACATTGTAGCTCACAGTAAGTCTGTCTGTAACGGTTTATAAGTTAATGTTAATATTCAATTCCCCAAAGGAGAAAATCAATAGCATTTTTACTTCCAGAACTATTAGAAAACATATGACTTCTGAATGCCGCGATTGACCAATCAGAATCGAGTATTCCAGGGAGCCATGTAAAAATGTTTTATAAATGTGGTTCCAATTATTCATAAAAATATAATTGTGGATCACTGTAAGGCATACCTTTATAATGCACAAAGGCTTCAAGTAAATTGTATTTTTTTAGCAATGTTCTTAGGTGAATGAAAATATGAATACATGCTGAGATCTGGCATAAGCTTTTTATTTGGTTAGCTGTTGGAATTAAACGTCCCGGCATTCCTGGCAAGGACTTTTACTCCCAACCTAAATAACACTGATGTTGATATTGAAATAATACCAAAGTTGACAAAAATATACTCAAAAACATTAAAAATACCAAATTTTATATTAGAACTAAACATTAACGTCAAACATAAATGTGTCAGTTTATTGATGCTGGGGAATTTATGAGAGTTTGAGAGGACAGAAACCACAGGCAGGAATAGTGTAGTTCGTGTGATTCAAAACCACGTTCCCTTGCTGATTCTCTCTCTATATACATATAAACCGCACACACACACTGATTCTCTCTCTATATACATATAAACCGCACACACACACACACACCACACACACACACACACACACACCACAACACACACAACACACACACACACACACACACACACACACACACACACACACACACACACACCACACACACACCACCACACACACACACACACACACACACACACACACACACACACACACACACACACCACACGCACACCACACACGCACACACGCACGCACGCACGCACGCACGCACCAGCACCACACACACACACACATGCTCGCACACACACACACACACGCACACGCACACGCACGCACGCCACACACACACACGTACGCCACACACACACACCACACACGCACGCACACACACGCACACACACGCACGCACACACACACGCACACACACCACGCACACA
>CM070840.1:31870744-31890744 GCA_036326025.1 Chrosomus eos
TTTTTTCAAAATAGTTCATTAATATAATAAAAACTTATGTATTTAGGCCATTCATTTACACAACAGCGTTTTGGGGGCCAAAAAATACAAACTTTTGAAAATGATATCGTTATTGTCTCCTTGTAAACTACAAAAACGTGAATTTGTGAAAACGGTGACATCATGCACATGCGTATTATGTGTTCAGTCAATTATGTGTTCTTCAAAAAGTGACATCGCCGTCTACTGGCCTGGCAGCAGAATTTAGCGTTTTTAATTGTTTTCATGAATCCTTGTGAGAGGGGATCGTTTTCGCCTGCGCGCGAAAAACGCAAAGGAAAAACTTTTATAGTTTGTTGTCTAAACGTACCCTAAAAGTCCTGGCATGCAAAATGAATTAGAAAAATTACAAATATTCAGTGTAGTGGTCTCTCAATTAATATGAGTTTTGCATGCATAAAACAGATTTAAAATGTTATTTAAAATAGTTTTGTTGTCGTAACATATACCAACAACATCCCATCTTAACATGTTATAATAACTTTTTTAAGATTGGTTGTTGAAATAAGTTTGGTGATGCCTAAGGAAAAATATATTTTGAAAATTCATATAGGATTAAATAATAGGAACCATATTTGAGTGTAAATGGCTTCGGAAAATGTATGTTTTTTTAGTGATTGGCAACGATTAATCACATCCAAAATAAAAGTTTGTGTTTACAAAACATATGTGTGTGTGATGTGTATAATTATTTTGTATATATATATATAAATACACACACAAGCATACATATTTAAGAATGTTTTTTATTTATATATACTATATTTCTATATAATATATATATACAGTATATACATGCAAATATTTCTTAAATATATATGCACATGCATATGTGTGTATTTATATACACAAAATAATTATACACAGTACACACACATATGTTATGTAAACACAAACTATTCGATTAATCGTTGCCAATCACTAGTTTTCACTTAAAAAGTAATTTAAATTAAAAACTAGAACTCAAGCAATGCTGTATTAGTATAGCGAAATCATATGATTTCAAAGACTTATTGCAAATGATTTGCTATAGCATTATATAAGAGCCTCAGATGTGCAGCGCCAGAAAGCACTAATGCATGAGCTTGGCTCGAGTAACAATGGCCGCCTCTTCATTCTTTATGAACAGCAGGATTTGAGGTGTGATGTTCAGCGGGGCTGTTGCTGGCAGCTTCACTTTAATTGCTGGGGTGAGAAAAAGTCTGAATTTAGTTTTTGGTTGGCCAATATTGCACAAAAGGTCCTTTCAGGTAGTCGAGTGTATTTCAGAGGGTGAGCTGTCCGATTACAGACGGGAAACGTTTAAGATAAAACTGTATGAATAGTCCCAGTATGTAGCATTAGAAGAAACAGCAACACCCAGAAGGAACACATGGGTGATCAAAACGCATTTAATATAAAACTGGCTTTGGACCATTTCAAACCACCCTGTGTATGACGAGTCTCCCTGGAAATGAAATATGGCATCATATATATGATGTAGAGCCTGATTAAACACAGCCATGTGAGCCATCCAGTCCTGAATATTGCTTTAAAACACAATTATTCTATGAGCTGCTAGATTCTAGATCTAGATTGTGACAAATGGCCCTTTGGAAACATCAAAACTCAACATGAGAGTGAGAGGCTTTAAACGACACCAGACGATGAATAAGGGTCTTATCTAGCGAAACCATATAAAATAAAGTTTAAGTTTTATAAGCACAAATGCTCGCCTTGCTCTGTTCTGTGAGACCTTTTCAACGTAATTGCGTATTACGTGACGTCACATGATCGCGCATCACAGAAAATTATAAATGCTTATAAAACTTAAACTTTATTTTATATGGTTTGGCTAGATAAGACCCTTATTCATCGTCTGGTGTCGTTTAAAGCCCTTTGAAGCTGCACTGAAACTGTCATTTGGACCTTGAACCGTTTGGGTCCCATTGAAGTCCATTATATGGAGAAAAATCCTGGAATGTTTTCATCAAAAACCTTCATTTCCTTTACACTGAAGAAAGAAAGACATGGACATCTTGGATGACATGGGGGTGAGTAAATTATCAGCAAGAGTTTTTTTAAAAGTGAGCTAATCCTTTCAGTTGAAATCTCCACTGTCTCCTTCAAGACATCATTAATGTTCAGAGCTGTACTGTCTGGACTCGCTCGAGCAGAACTAAAACTTCTTCTCAATGGGAGATAAAGTTGAGTGCCAACTGCATTACAAATGAATGCATTCGCTATCATTGGAAATTCTCCTTGACTTTTTCTTCCATGGGTTCCTTTAATCCGAGAGCTTTTGTCTGCTGTGAAGGCGACTCCCTGCTGGATTCAGACACAAAGAAGCGAGAAGACACGAGACAAAGCGCCAGTGAAGCCGTGCAGTCTGGGTAAGCCTGGGCTAAATGGAGCGTGACTCAAACCACACTCTCTCCATCATCTGAGACTGTGTAAATGATGGACAGATTGCAGAACGCTGTAGGAGAGGTGTTGAAGACGGAGTCACGTTTACTATTGTTTTGGACAATTTTTGTGGGTGAAATCCAGTCTGTTTAAAGTCTCACTGAAGCTTTGATGCATTGACGTAATTTCCACTGAAACAGAAGTTAAGGCGGGACATACTGAGTGGCTCCTCCCCCTTTTCAAATAGCCAATAGCGTTGAGTTTCCCTCACAGACTGACAGCACTGTGGAAGCGAATCAGAGCGCTGATGATACGCTGGATTCAATAGTAGATGTGAATAAATTCTAGCCATTTCATTCTTAACCAATGTACGGTTGGAAAACGGAATAAAACTCGAGCATTTGAGCAACACACTTATCTAACCCATAATGCTCTGTGTCTGTCAACGCTCGCTTCGGCCAGGTGGTGTTTATAGCAGAGGGGGCGGAGCTTTAGATTCTAGAGAGCATTTGATTGGACAGAGGATGTGATGAGAAGCTGATGTCATAGAAATCCCTGATCCATTTTAGCAGTTTTGAGAGACTCATTTTTGAATGCTTATATATCCTAAATGTAAATTTTGTCATTGTTTTAGTGCTTATTCATATCCTTAAGGCTAACATATTCATACTAAAAGCTAAAAAAAACTTACATTTTGATTTCAGGGGGTCTTTAACAGGAATCCACATGATTGGGAGTTTTGCTCGGTTCTGTCAAAGAACGTAACCGTTCCAGTACCGTTGACAGAACGCTCATTCAAAGTTCCCTGGTCTTTAATAATGTTCTCAAAACATCATTACATCATTTATGGAACCTTTTTTAAATGTTACCACTCCTTACAGAACGTTCAGAGAACATTCAAAAGTAACAATCCCAAAATGGAATGTTCATTTAACGTTCGCACAACCAAGAAAAAACGTTTTTAAAACATTTTTTTTTTTTTTAAATGGACGTTTTGAACATTCAGAAGTGACATAATTATTGACAATAGACCATTAATATTTTCATACCTTTCAAAGTAAATTAGTCAAGAATTGCTGTTGGCGGCCCATTTTACATTATTTCCATAAAGTCATATTTCCAAGTGAATCACCTTACATTTCATTTTGATAATTGTGTCACCACACGTACGTTTTCCCAATGATCCTGGATTGTATTTGATCAGAATGCAGACTAGATTACGAGTTTTCTGAAATTGGTAGTTATTTGGCTAGCGGATAGATAACATTCTCCGTATGACAACGTTAATAGTTCAAAGTCATTTTCCTCTTTAAATTTTGACTTTAACAACATTTTAATTTATTTGAGCTAACAAATCTGGTCTTCTTTCAATCAGTCAAGGCTAGTCGAGCTGAAGTTAAAAGCACTGGGTCAAATGTGTGCGCTCGTCCTCTGTAACTCCACAGTGGGTCATTTAGAGGAACACAGAGCCGTAATGAGAGCGTGTGTGTGTACAGTGTGTCAACAACGTCTTTAATGTTTCAAACTGTCTTTTTAATTCTGCAAAGCCATAAATGAAGCAGCTTTCTAACAAAACACTATGTGTGGTTTAACCCAGCTCAAACAAAACAGAGACGTGGATCTCTAAAGCAGATCTTCATTCTGAAGGCCTGAGACATACAGCCAAACCTACAATTATTCAGACACCAGATATCATTTTTGATATTTTTGAACTATAGTTCATTTATGTAAGTGAGGAGAGCAAAATAAAGTAAACTGTGACATATTATACACAAAGATTCTTCATATAGTAAAATTTTATAAAAGCACTTTGAGTTGATGATGTTTTGCTGAAGTGTTTTTTCTTTAATAACTAATGCTCTTTTTACACACAGACTGAACAACATGAAGCATTGCTGGGTCACTGGTTGAGCTAAACTGGTATTATCTAATTGTGTAGTTAAATTTAACAGCTGACAGATATTCAACATAATTCATGTGTGAGAGTCTAACAGAAGGACGGACAAAACCAGTCAAATATCCACTGAGTTCATAACTCTGAGTTCTGCTCATATTTTATTACCATTTTCTTTAGTGAATAAACTGATAATGTGAGAAATGTTGAAGGTGTGTGAATAAATGTTGGTTTGACTGTATATGCAAGTGTGTGAACATAAACACTTCTACATGTGCAGGGTCGAATTAAAGCGCTGTTATGGTCCAAATGTCAGATCGTAAGTAATAATTCAACATAATGCAAAGTTTGCATGTTGTTTCTGATTCAGAGAGCCATACGAAAGGAAGCAGTCACAAATATTTGCACAAACTGATGCTGTTTTCGGTCGGTTTAGTTGTACCTCTGTGTATCTCATCCTCTATACATGTAAATAACTGTTGTTTACTTTCTGAATACGAGCAAACTAAATATTTCCTCAGAGTTCAATAAAATATTTAGGTATCCCTCAAATCTACGTCCAGCTTCGTCAGCGTCCCACACACGAGAGGTCTAGTGTTTACAGCAAACCCTTACACTTGTGTTTATGATGACCTGATACTCATATAACATTTAAAAATCATTCCTTTGGGTCAAAGAGGAGTGCATGCTTTATGTGGACTATTAATGTGAATGTCTTTAGAAGCCGGATGGTTTGTGCTTCACAAAAGAGCAGAATCTGACCTTTACAAGAGTCTCGAGAATGAAATAAAGACACTTTCTATCGTAGAAGACAGCCTCCTAATCATCATTAAACAACTTATTTTGTGCTAGTATATTGCTATGCACAAAAATACATGGTAAAAATACATCAGGACAGAATAATTGAATGCAACCTTTGTGAAATATTTATGTCTCTTTACTTGCCTGAGATTTTTGCACTGCATTCTGGAATTGCTATGAAGCAACAGATCCAGCTATTCTTATATTTTATGGAATATTGCTGTTTTTATTCTAAATGATGTATCGGTGCATGTAGCCATGTCCCAAGCACACAATTATAATGTTCTCATGTTATATTGAGATATGACAGACTTGCGCTGCACATTTTGCACTTTAACTTTATTTTCCTTTTTTGAAGTGATTCCAATCATATTTCAAGCCATTCAAAACCATCATGATGAACAGTGCACATCTGAAGAGTCTCAGCTGAAGGAAAGAAGCCATTATTTATTGGCTTTAATATATCGGCCAAATTTTCTTATTGGGCCGATAACAAAAACACGTATATATGAACGTATAATGTATAAACATCTCTAATTGACTCTGTCACTCACATGAGATCAGCCAATAGCAGACCACATCCATCCAATCAAC
The DNA here is from genome assembly GCA_036326025.1 of Chrosomus eos. Taxonomy (NCBI): domain Eukaryota; kingdom Metazoa; phylum Chordata; class Actinopteri; order Cypriniformes; family Leuciscidae; genus Chrosomus; species Chrosomus eos. The sequence continues at coordinate 31,876,458 of CM070840.1, forward strand.
TCCATTCATTCCTACAATTACAATTCCACATTTGTTCTTGTTCCAGAAGCACAACTGCAGTTTATTGGGATTCTTGTAGTTATTTTCCCTCATTAAAGACGTTAAGTGCACATATTTTTTGCTTCCAATCAAAGTTTGCAATGATTCTCCTCATAGTTGGTTGATTTGGTTCATGAACTCTTTAACAAAGACTTTTTATGGGAAAAATGACTGGAAAAAAATCAAGGCAGCTGAAAAAGTGGACTTTACTTTACTCTACTTTACTGTCGCATTCCTGGGAAGTTTTGTCTTGGACAACATGACACGGCCAGTACACAACTTCGATCACACACACAGAGTACATAGCATACAATAATTAAAAATATAACAACATTCCAATAATAAAAACTAGAAGCAAATCCTACATCAATTTTGAAAATCTCTATTTTGACCGCAGTTTTTATAACGATCAGACATCAAGACCCTGAATCATCTCCCCTACGGTAACAAATTAAAATTCATATGTAAAAAGTGTGTAGGCCTATATCAGAAAGTATTTTTTTTAGCTTGCTCGTTTTTCTCCCAGCCTATAATGTTTTGAGCGTATGCACCAGTCGTGCTGGTTTTGATTTTGAGTAAAACATGACCCAATGTTTGACATCATTTTTTGCGGAACACACCGCACAGACTAGATTAAGGAACAGCTCTGAGTTCAGTTAGAGAACACAGGGAGAAGTCGACTCCTCGACTCTCTGATCTCGACACCACTGGGCGTTTTATCACAGATAAACAGTGCTGGGTGTTTCTCGGCGTAAAAATGGGTCGTGGGAACGAAGATCCGAGTTTGAGAGAGAACGTGCTTACTTCAGCAGAGAGTGTGTTTGACAGACATCGAGTGCAGAATTACTCATCTAAAAGAGTCCCAGTTATCACAGCTGGGTTTAAAAACACCAGCGATATTTGTCACATACGTGGCCGTAATAAGCGTACGATCGGAGAATAGAACAAAATGATGTTTTAATAATTATAAAACCACTGGAGAATATCAGGGATATTATATAGATATATAGATAAAAGAGGCTATACTTTGAGTGGTACAGAAGAGAAGGCAACTGAGAACTCCGTCATAATACGTCTTTAACGAACCTGTGCGTCCTGTCACCGTTTAAAATGCCCTGTCAATCATCTTTTCTCAGTTAAAATCCTCCACATTTAATTCAATTTAACTTCCTTCAGTTGAAAAATGTAGAAGCACGTTGATCTGCAGTCGAGATCTCGTGTTTTGTATACGTTTAAAAGTTAATGACATCTTCATAAAAGTTCACAATGTGTTTCAGATGAAATATATAGGTACAAATACAGGTATCTGTATATTAATCACTCAAACCCGTTATCTAAACCTCTACTAACCGGCAGACTCACAGATCCGCCATTTTGTCTTTTTTTTTAAACACTTTTTATTCGAGTTTGTAGTTCTAATTGAATCCTCATCCAACACGCAATATATCCAAAAAAAAAAGAGGACTTCCGGGTATCTGGGAATTCTCATTTCAACATACGATTTGAGAGGCACTAATTCTAATTGAAATACTATTTAGGACAGAGAGTGTGTGAATTGGGACGCAGCAAAAGAGTATGAGGTAGCTAAATGAATGAACAACAGGTGAACATCACCAGTAAGGGAACTGGCTCACACTAACTAACAATGACAGGGAACACAAACAGCATAAACATTACCATATTAAAACTGCTCGCAAATCAGGGCTTTTCATAGTTAACGTTTAAATGCTCTCCATCAAACATTCCAGCAAATATAGCAATAATAAAATGTTACAATGAGTAAAACAAATGCTCGTGTAAAACTTAGCACAAACTATCATGCAAATTTCACATTTAAAGTTCAGTTTAATTAATCGATGGGTTTGTATGTCCTGGTTTGTGCTGGGTCTTTCACAGCTATTTTAAAAGATTTCTTAACCTCAAGATCTCGTTACTTTGCTCATGTGTCATGAATGAAAGCAGCATTCAGCATTAAAACATGAACGTCTCATCCGTCATCATATCATAAGCTCAACATGTATTGTGTTCTTTTTTAATGACCACACGCAAGTTAAGCTTAAGATTAGATGCTAATTTATTCAGTTAATTACAGTCCAGAAAGTAGAGGACCGTAATCAGTGAAACTCTCAATATCAGTACATATAGGTGTTTTTGACAGCGTCTGGTTTAAAAAATGACTAAAATGACTTTACACTGTAAAAAATGATGTTATTTCTCAGTATTTTTGTCTTGTTTTTCAGTAATATACGTTACAATAAGGTTTTGTTTGTTGACATTATGAAATGTATTAACTAAAATGAACGAACCATACGCAGTATGTGCTACTGTGTTCATCTTTGTTACCGTCAGTTAATATAAATACAGCTGTGCACTGTGTTCATGTTAGTTCACAGTGCATTAACTAGGCTACTGTTAACTTTTGATTTTAATAGTGTGTTAATAAATGTTGAAATTAACTTTAACTAAGATTGATAAATGTGGTAAAAGTGCAGTTCATTATTAATTCATGTTAACTAATGCAACTTTATTGTAAAGCGTCACCTTTTTTCCAGAACAAAATATTAAATATACTAAACTTTCTTAAATCAAGATACATTTACCGGAGAGGCAAAATAACTTAAAATATTAAGTCTGGGACTGGGTTTCTGAACGTTTTTATCAAAGGTAAGCATGCTAAAAAAAAAGAACAAATATCTGCCAATGGGGTCAGAAAAATAATCTTGTACATTTATTTTTCCAAGCCTATTGGCAGATATTTGTTCTTGTTTTATGCATAAACTCACAAGTTTAGTGATTCCCCCCAGTAAACAAGACTTAATATCTTCAGTCATTTTGCTTCTCCAGTAAATATATTTTAATTTAAGAACACTTAGATAATTGTGCTGGAAAACAAGACAAAAATATTGAGGAAGAATTATTTTGTTGTTGTTGTTGTAGTGTTTTGATTGAACACAGTAAGAAAATACCATAAAAGTTGGAAATGCATTTTAATCAAGACAAGACACGTCCAATAAGCCATCTAGTAAACCAGTTATTGTGTACAATTTGGCTTATCAGTCATCGATAGTCTTTGTATCTATCTTTGTATTTACTCGATTGTATACGAGTAAAAATATAAGGTAGTTTAATTGAAGATAAACAAATTGTTTTCAATGATAATATTTACTAATATTTTAAAAGTTTTTTTTTAATGGGTAATTATAAACTTATTAGCTAAACCGAATGTTGCTTGATTGCTGTTTAGTTTTGTCTTACCTGCAGCGAGGCACACTGGGAGAATGAGTCTGAATATGAGTCCACACACCACCTCCGAGGCCATCATATCAGCACAGTAATATAATAATAATAACTGAGATCACAATTCACAAATCTCTCCAGGTCCAGTCTTTCTGTCGGCTTCGGCCGCAGGACATGATCTGATCCTGGGTCAGTCTATAGTCCGCATGTGAAGAAGTTTAAAGTCCTATAATCCCGAAGACATGTTTTCCTCTTCTCCAAACTGGTTTTGCTCTTCTCCAAACTGGTTTTCCTCTTCTCCAAACTGGTTTTGCTCTTCTCCAAACTGGTTTTGCTCTTACCTGTTGACAGGAGAGATCATGGTGCTTCACGCGCACTGCGAAACACCAACAAGTTGCATATTTATTCGCTCCAAGTTTGTTGTGTTTCCTCCAAAACTGCGTGGCGTGATACTTCAGTCCTCGGCGATTGTTAAAGGCGTTCGCTCGCGTTTCCTCGGTTGTGGAGCGTTTACGCGGCACAGCTGTGCGCACACTGGCATCTGGACTCACTTTTTCTCCTCCTCCTCAATGAACAGCCTGAAGGACCACCCTGCACAACTGACGAACAACTCCAGCAGGACTCGAGCACTGATGAAGAGGTGTGTGTGTGTGTGTGTGTAAGTCCGATTCTACTGGTTGTAGAATCACGTCACATATAAAAAAAGAAAAAAAACGAACCATTGCGTATTTCTCCCTATTTTATGTATTTATTACAAAAAAGCTTGAAAAAAGAAATGCTATGTAGTTTAAAAAATAACCAAAAATCATTTAAATGTATTTTATTTCATTATTAAATGTGCATTTATATTGTTTAAATATATTTTATCGTCAAACATGATGCATTAGTGGAGTTTGTTGTGATGTTTGTAATAACTGTATCAGTAATAGCGGCTGCAGCGCCCCCTGCTGAACCACTGATTCATTACACAACTTCACATTAGCTCTTTGATTCATTTCTATATTTAAATATGCGTTAATGCAGAAACGTCTATGATGTAAACTATTAACTATTGAATAAAAATAAACTGTGAAAGACCATTTCATACTACCATTTCTACTCACATGTAGCCCAAAAATTTGTTCCGTTGTTCTTCATATTCAGCTTTGTCCACAGGAATAAATTACACTTTACTATATATTTACATATAAAACAGATCAGGGTCGGCGCTACGAGGGGGCCCCAGGGGGCCTGGCCCGGCCACCTGGGTCACTGTGCCCCATCACCTCTAGTCCGCGCACCACCCTGCCTCAGAACGCGATTTCAGCCACTGAGACTCGGCAACAGGCACGCTACCACTGTGCCCTTTTATTCCTGCATATTATAATTAACTTAACTACATATATATTTTATATTTTAACTATAACTATATATATATAACTATTTGTAAATTAATTTAGTTTTACCATGATTAAATCAGCTTTGCAACCCGTAAATAAATACATCGATCAGCTGATTTTGTTTGAGTTCTTCAATGGTCAAATTGTAGATTATTTGCCAAGCGTGTCAGAGGTTGCGGGTTCTAATCCGCACTCGAATAGTTGTTGTTCTGTCTCATCAAAAACCGAATATGTTCATCATTGGTTACAGTTTTTATCAAGCAGGGACACGTTTGTTTCCATTTTATTTTCTGATCTCACCGAATGAATAGAGTCTCCGCTACTGCGATAGATTGAAGTGCGTGTCCGAGTGCGCGAGTCACAAGAGAACACTATCCATGACTTTAGCCGCGTTTCCATTACCCTTCAAATTGCGCAAATTGAAATTGCGAATTGAAATTACGCTCAATGGAAACAGGTCAATTTCGCAAAAACTCCCATTTATCGCAAAAAAAAAAGTGTTTGCTGAGCGCGCATGGCACGGAGGCACGGCCGCGAACACTTGCTTTTTCCTATCAACAGTAGAAACAACTTAAAATAGGCCTACTCTATAATTTCTGGTCATACAGAAAATAATAATACATTATTTGCAACTATGATTTTATTTGTGTAAACTCACAATAACAAGAAAACGTTGTGCTTTTGTAAAGTAAAGTAAAACAATCATGCGCGCTTTCATGATCTCCGTGAACTGGAGCGCGAGAGCTGAAACAAAGTATAGCCTATGTAGGCTAAAGCTTGAAGTGTCCACTTTAACAACAATTAAAATGCCTCGTTATTTTTTCAGACACATTTATTATCATTAGCTCACCTATACTCACCTAAATCACCTTTCTGTAGGCTGTGGTTCCAGAGACATAAATATGGCTCTTCTCATTCAGCACTGCGGGAAAAATATAATTTCCAGGTTCTAATTTGGCCTTAGAAAACCATTAAAATCGACTTTTTTTTCGTATTAAGTTGGGAATATTTTAAATGTTTAATAAAGGGGCAAAAAGTCATAAACAAACATCTGAAATTTGAGCCCGATCTCATGAAAGTGCGTATCAATACTACGAATGTCATTTCTCGTGGCATTTATACGCCAAAATCAGTTTTTGCGTAACTCCACCTTTGGCCAGGCACTTCGAGATGGGACCCTTGGCCTGCCACAGGATGCTCTGCTGCCAGGTGCAGAGCATTTGGGACCACAGCCACATGTGTTTGTGGCTGATGAGGCCTTTCCACTCCGCCGAGACCTCATGCGGCCTTTCCCAGGAAACAATCTCTCCGCCAGGCACAGAGTTTTTAATTACAGGCTTTCACGGGCAAGGCTGATTGTTGAGAATACCTTCGGTATTCTCACTGCCCAGTGGCGCATGTACAGGAGAGTAATTGCGATCAGCCCTGCTAACGTGGACGCCTGTGTGAAGGCTACCTGTGTCCTGCACAACTTCCTGAGGAGGTCCACCAGCATCGCCAGGACGCCCATACCATCGGCTGGAGATGGAGAAGCTGCTGGCCTACAGGAGGTCACCCAAGTGGGCAGCAATAACGCCACACGGGAGGCCATCCGTGTCCGGGAGAAATATATGGACTATTTCTCCACAGAGGGAGCTGTCCCCTGGCAACCTGTGTCATAAGCCATGGCTTTAAAAGGCTCTTTTAAGAGCCACCAATTAAAAAAAAAAACATTTTAATTCATATTCATGGTGTCTCAATATTTTTTGTATATTAAGTACAAAATTAGTGTGCGAAAATAAGGCACTTAAAGTACATTATGGAAGTGTACTTTTTATTTCACCTGGGTGCCCTACACATTTTCAATAAGATATGGTAGAATGTTAGATTTGTAATAAAAAAAACACATATAACTAGAAATTTAGACCATTTTTTATTGCCTATTTTATTATATATAATAACAGAAAAAAAGAGAAAAAAAGAAATAACTTTGTTTTAAACGGAACAATTACTTTCATACAATACTTTCATACAGAACTTGAACTTTATAAGAACTAATACTTTCATACAGAAACAGTTTTGAACACTGTTAGAACAAGGAAGAAAGCACAAGGTGCAGCTGACAAGACTGTGAGGGAAATAAGCTTACAAACACCCCTCACAGACATGTCAGCTGCCCCCCGTTACTCTCTCCCCAGTGTTCATTGTGTTCAGTCTCCAGACTTCTAGCCTCATACACAAGCCTGTGTATTTAGAGCTTCAGGTCCTGTCTGGTCCTCACTGACAGCGTCCTGAAGTCTTCCAGGAGGCTTTGGAAAAATAGGCTGTCACTGTCCTCCTCGTTAGTGGCTCTTCTACTAACAGCCTCCAAAGCTTTTAGCATGCGCTCATCGAAATTTGTGCTGTGGTGTGCTCTCTTTCTCCTCAATGAGGAGGGCTGAAGGCTGGGCTGGCTCTGGCTTACACCTGCCTGTCCCTGGCTTATACCTGCTTGTCCCTGGCTTAGACCTGCCTGTCCATGAAGGCTGGGCTGGCTCTGGCTTAGACCTGCTTGTCCCTGGCTTAGACCTGCCTGTCCATGAAGGCTGGGCTGGCTCTGGCTTAGACCTGCTTGTCCCTGGCTTAGACCTGCTTGTCCCTGGCTTAGACCTGCCTGTCCATGAAGGCTGGGCTGGCTCTGGCTTACACCTGCCTGTCCCTGGCTTAGACCTGCCTGTCCCTGGCTTAGACCTGCCTGTCCATGAAGGCTGGGCTGGCTCTGGCTTAGACCTGCTTGTCCCTGGCTTAGACCTGCCTGTCCATGAAGGCTGGGCTGGCTCTGGCTTAGACCTGCCTGTCCCTGGCTTAGACCTGCCTGTCCCTGGCTTAGACCTGCTTGTCCCTGGCTTAGACCTGCCTGTCCCTGGCTTAGACCTGCCTGTCCATGAAGGCTGGGCTGGCTCTGGCTTAGACCTGCTTGTCCCTGGCTTAGACCTGCCTGTCCATGAAGGCTGGGCTGGCTCTGGCTTAGACCTGCCTGTCCCTGGCTTAGACCTGCCTGTCCCTGGCTTAGACCTGCTTGTCCCTGTCTTAGACCTGCCTGTCCATGAAGGCTGGGCTGGCTCTGGCTTAGACCTGCCTGTCCCTGGCTTAGACCTGCCTGTCCCTGGCTTAGACCTGCCTGTCCATGAAGGCTGGGCTGGCTCTGGCTTAGACCTGCTTGTCCCTGGCTTAGACCTGCCTGTCCATGAAGGCTGGGCTGGCTCTGGCTTAGACCTGCCTGTCCCTGGCTTAGACCTGCCTGTCCCTGGCTTAGACCTGCTTGTCCCTGGCTTAGACCTGCCTGTCCATGAAGGCTGGGCTGGCTCTGGCTTAGACCTGCCTGTCCCTGGCTTAGACCTGCCTGTCCATGAAGGCTGGGCTGGCTCTGGCTTAGACCTGCCTGTCCCTGGCTTAGACCTGCCTGTCCCTGGCTTAGACCTGCCTGTCCATGAAGGCTGGGCTGGCTCTGGCTTACACCTGCCTGTCCCTGAAGGCTGGGCTCACACTGTTGACTGTGTGCCGTCTCCTCTGCCTGACTGTGCCCGGCCATGGCATATTCTATTTCCTCTGGGGTCAGGGCTTCCCCAACCCTCCCTACCATATTACTGTCAGTTAATCTATCTTCCATGAAGGGGTTGAGGAAGCCCATGACCCCACTGTAGCGCCATGGCCGGACACTGCTTGCCCCCGCTCCACTCCTTTTCCTCTCTGCCTCCTTCCTCCTCTCCTTTCTGAACGTGTCTCTAAGGGACTTCCATCGTTTTCTGCACTCATCCGCTAGTGAAATGACAATAGAAAACTTTATTCAATATTTACATTTACTTATTCAAAGACTTACTCATTCAAAAAAATGTACTCAATTTATACATTTAGCAGATGCTTTTATCCAAAGAGAACATATGTGACTGTAATTACATTTCTCATTATTTTCTCAATTATAAAAAATCATTTAAAAATGTCAGAAATATTTTGTACTTTAAATGTACTGCGAAATTCGATAACTATGCTTATAACTGCTGATAATGACATCATGTCATTATCAGCAGTTATAAGCATAGTTATCGAATTTCGCAGTACAACATCTAAAGTTAATTAAATTTGGCGGGCTAAACTAGGCTATTTTACAGCATCATTAAAAGCCATCATAGTTGCACATTTAATTATGTAGAGACAAAAACTGATCTTGTAAAAATTGTAAAGTTCACTTTACTGACTGATTTGCATCAACAACTGTTTTGCGTGCAATAGCTCTGAAGTTAGCATGTAATTCCCGCTTTTTTTTCAGAAAATATATAACGTTAATGCACATCAGCAACTCACCAGAAACACCAACAATTTCAGAAACCTTGGTCCACGCATCGTTTTTTTTATTTATGTCCCTGTACGTAAACAGGGACAAGTCATACAACAATGGGAAACCCGCTACAGAAATGATTAACTTCTCCTCTATTTTGCTTGGGAACTTTTGTGGTCGGAACCAAGTTCAAGTTCAAGTTCATTTTATTTATATAGCACATTTTATAGCAGCCACTGACTGACCAAAGTGCTTTACAGAACTACAAAATTAAAAGACGTCAACACCATGCGTAGTAGCACATCATAAAACAGTACAACAAGGTTAAGAACAGCTTAAAACGGGAGACGTCCAAGCAGTCACAGAGATTATCAGTAATAGAAAATAAAAACAGAAAAGACAGTAGCAGGTTTAATACCAGTATCATACTCAAAGGAGAGAAATATAAAACTAGATCGAAAAGAAAATAGAAGTGTATGAATATCCACATATACACACACATACATATGTGCATATATATATACACATACACACACATACATACACACACATACATGTACACATATCCACATATATACATATACATGCACCTTATTTGTAGGCCAAAGAGAACAAGTGCGTTTTTAAAATGGACTTAAAGGAAATCACAGAAGGGGCGATTCGAACGTCCAAGGGCAAATTGTTCCATAGCCGAGGCCCAACCACAGAAAAAGCTCGATCCCCTCTACGTTTAAGTCTGCATTGAGGGACTTGTAACAGATTTTTTTCACCTGATCTCAGACTTCTTGACGGCGTGTAAGGATGTAGCAGTTCAGTTAGGTAGCTAGGCGCTTGGTTGCATAGAGCTTTGTACACAAATAACAGGATTTTAAACTCGATTCTGAAATTAATGGGCAACCAGTGAAGAGACCTCAGAATTGGGGTGATGTGATCACTTTTCCGACTATTTGTGAGGAATCTTGCGGCGGCATTTTGCACCAGTTGAAGACGAGCAGTTTGCGTTTTCGAGATACCGCAGTAAAGTGAATTGCAGTAATCTACACGTGTGGTGATAAAAGCATGAACCGCCATCTCAAGAGTTTTGTGATTAAGAAAAGGTTTGACTTTTGACAACAGCCGCAGGTGATAAAAACTAGAGCTTATTACAGAAGAGATTTGCTTATCAAAATTTAAAGACTCATCCAGACAAACGCCCAAGTTCCGCACACTTGCAGAACCAAATGCCGCTAGTCTGCCTAGGTCAAAGGTAACAGCCTGGGGATTACCAGTGGACCCGAAGACGATGATCTCTGTTTTGTTTTCATTTAAAAACAAAAAATTTTGGCCCAGCCAAAATTTTACTTCATCCAGACAACCTAACAGTGATGAAAGGGCAGAGGGATCATTTCTCTTGATTGGAACATACAATTGGGTGTCGTCTGCATAACAGTGAAAAGATACCCCATGTCTTCTTAGAATGGTGCCCAGTGGTAAGATGTAGAGGGAAAAGAGAGAAGGCGCTAGAATGGAACCTTGAGGAAGGCCACAGGTTAGATGCGCAACAGACGAAGAGCAATTTCCTATCTTTACTCTGAAAGTACGACCCGAGAGATAAGATTGGAACCACTGGAGGACGACACCTTTTAGCCCCACATCATACTCTAGTCTGGATAACAGGATAGAGTGGTCGATAGTATCAAAAGCTGCCGACAAATCAAGAAGAACAAGAGCCACAGAGTCACCAGTGTCAGTGGAGCGATAGATGTCATTTAACACTCTCAGCAGAGCAGATTCAGTACTGTGAGCAGACTTAAAACCAGATTGAAATTTTTCAGAGATATCATTACATTTTAAAAAGAGCTGGAGTTGGTCAAGAACAACTTTTTCCAACACCTTAGAGACAAAAGGCAAAACAGAGATAGGACGGAAATTATTTAATACGGTAGGATCCAGTGAAGGCTTCTTGAGCAAAGGAGTGACAGTGGCCTCCTTGAGGGCAGCAGGGATAGAGCCGGTAAGGAGGCATTTATTAACAAAGGACACCAATCCTGGCCCTACTAAATCGATAATCAATTTAAGAAACTTAGGAGAGATGATGTCTAGAGAGCAGTACAAAGGTTTTATCTTAGTGATAGTTTCTTTAAGGAGATTTAGAGTGATTGGCTCGAAAGCATCCCAGGAAACAGAATTCATCAACTGACTAATTGCAGAGCGGCTGGCATTGCAACTCAAGTTAGATATTTTGTCAATAAAAAATCTCAAGAAACGTTCACATAGCTCATCCGAGACGTCATTCAATACATTTACCGGAGGATTTAAAACCGAATTTATAACAGAAAATAAAACCTTTGGTCTAGAGTGGTTGGCCATAATCATGTCAGAGAAATGCGCAGCTTTTGCCGCCTTTACAGCATTTTGGTAGGCTGACAGACTGTTTTTAAACAACTGAAGTGAAATATGTAGCTTGTCCTTCTTCCATTTGCGCTCAGCCTTTCTGCTAGCTTGTCTTAGTCGCCGAATATCCACGTTGAGCCATGGTTCAGATTTTGGTTTAGGTTTGAAGGGCTTAAGCGGAGCAGTTTCATTTAAGGCATTTAACCAAGTGGAGTATAACAGACCGAGATGTTGGTCAGCATCTAGTTCCAATAATGGAGAGTTCAGCAGCAAGTGTGTGGAGGAATTCAAATAGTGCTCGTTAAAATTTAAGGCAAAAAGAGGAGAGTATGATCTAGATAGTCTTACATCTTCACTGGTGGTTTGAGCAATGCAAGGAAGAGATGTAGAAAATAAAATTGGCTTATGGTCCGAAAGCATAAAATCAGATATTACAACCTCGCTAATCACCATCCCATATGAGAGCACAAGGTCCAATGTGTGACCCTTCATGTGAGTGGAATCATTTATCCACTGGACTAGGTTAAAAGATTCAATGAGGCTTAGAAAATCCTTTGAGAGAGTATTAGATTGACAACAAACGTGGATATTAAAATCACCCACCAATAAAAAACGATCATAGGTTGTGGTGATATTACCAATGAATTCTGTAAATTGCTGAATGAAGTCCTTGAGTGAATGTGGCGGACGGTAAATCACCCCTAATAAAATAGGGCCATTCCAGTCTAAGTGAAGTAGTTGCGCTTCAAAACTTGAGAAAGCACTGACAGGAACCGGCCGGCATCGCACAGAGAATGAGCCTTTAAAAATAGTCACGATCCCGCCCCCTCGTCTGTTCGGACGGGGGGTGTTGAAAAACGAACAGTCATTAGGAACTAGTTCAGAAAAAGGGGTTAGGTCACCAACCGTAGTCCAGGATTCAGTGATGAACATGAAATCCAAACAATAGAGGAGAAGAAGTCGTTGAGCAGGAAGGTTTTGTTGACCACGGATCTGGCGTTGATCAGTGCCATTTTGGGCGGATGAATCACATCGGGGAAAGCTCCGCCTTTCTTCAAAGAACGTAGATTTCCGGGATTCACACCGTTTTGCCGATGACAGCTGCCAACCCGAGGTGAGCCAACCAAATGGACAGGCGAAGATCGCAGGGGAATGATAGATAGGAGCCACCGATGAGCCAGCGCTCGCGGTCGCCGGGCAACGAAATCGCCATCCGACATATGTTTTGCATCGATCCTGAGTCTTTCAGTAGCTTTCAATCTGGTGATGCGTCCACCCCGACTCCCGCGTTTCCTTCTGCGTTTCCTTCGTGAAATGATAGGCGGCCACTGGCAAATACATTCCAATGTATGCGTAGTGGTGTTTCTGTGTGATTGATTAAAAGCGTGCGCTACATCCTGCTTATAAAAGTCCATAAAAGAGGTGCGAATGTTCAAGAGTGACTGTCGGTCATAGACCAGACGTGTGCAGCAGTTAGAGGCCCAGATAGACATCCATAAAAATATCCAAAACGGTAAGTACAAGAGAGACCGACGAGCAGCCAAACAAACAAGCGCCATCTTGTTCTCTCTTCCTCAGGCCAGGAACCAATGTTGCCTGGCCTGCGTTCTCTGGACTCCTCTCAAACGGAGCACTTCTACATTCCGATTGGTTGCCGCCGCTTGCCGCCGAACCGCGTCATAGCGCATTACCATAAAGTTGACCTGATTTCAACTCTCCTCGCCGCTCTCACCGCCCAAGACGCGCCGCGCCGCTCTCGCCGGAGCTTGCCGCCGGCTCTCATTGAAAATGAATGACTTCCGGCCACTTTGACGCTCTCGCCGGCGGCGGTGTGAACGTACAGTTACAGGTTACATACATTATTTCGCCAATAGATGGAGACAAAGACTGTCTTTATGAGTGAGTCAGTCAGTAGAGAAGACCTTTACATTGAAAGGATTCAAACTTGTGATCACGGAGAAGAAAGACGAAAACCGCGAAAACCCCAGAACTAAAAAGGACATGATATCGCAGCGGACATTCAAACGGATTTTTGTATTATGAATATAGGACTGACCTGAAGGAAAATGCTGTCTACTGTAAATGCAGGAACACTCGCTTACTCTCGATCTCTCACAATGGTTGTTATTTCGATCTGCGAAGCAGCGTCGGTATTATCCATGGTATTATCCGCTGTATTTTTTTTTTAAACAGCGCGATGGTGTGTTGTGTAATAATAATACTCTACTCTAGCTGAAATGAACAATATCAGTGAGATCAAACAAGTGTTTAAGTTGCTAGGGGTGTTGTGTAGTGATACATAGAACCGTTGGGTAAAGCGGCCTTAGCCGTGTTTATCGTGAATAAAACACAGCTATTGACCAATCGGAATCAAGGATTGGACTAACCGTTTTATAACAAGCAAATAATGAACGGTTTTATTAGATTAATGAGAATGAATTACTGAGAAAATTATAACATTTGAATCCTGAGAAAAATCCTCTGCTTTTGCTCCAAAATGAAGAAATACTATATCACAAAAATTGCACAATCATAATTCAGTGAATATGATTAATATAGAGTGAATAATAACTGGACAACATTGATTTCATTGTATGCTTTTAATTGGTCACACTAGAGGAATGTTGCCCTGATTTAAGAGTGAAACTACACAAACCCGATGTGTGTATACAGCAGCTGTAGATCTACAGCTCATCTACACAACACTACACAAACTCGATGTGTGTATACAACAGCTGTAGATCTACAGCTCATCTACACAACACTACACAAACCCGATGTGTGTATACAGCAGCTGGTGATCTACAGCTCATCTACACAACACTACACAAACTCGATGTGTGTATACAGCAGCTGTAGATATACAGCTCATCTACACAACACTACACAAACCCGATGTGTGTATACAGCAGCTGTAGATCTACAGCTCATCTACACAACACTACACAAACCCGATGTGTGTATA
>CM070840.1:31895744-31910744 GCA_036326025.1 Chrosomus eos
CTGCTTTCCTGGTGCTCGTGTTCTCGATATCACTGCGCGGGTAACTGAGATCTTGAACGGTGACGAGCGCGTCGGAGCTGTTGTGCTGCACGCGGGATCTAACGACACTAGGCTGCGACAGACGGAGGTTCTGAAGAAAGACTTCAGGAGCCTTATCGATACGGTACGCAGCACATCGCCTGAAATAGCGATTATTGTGTCTGGACCGCTTCCTACGTACCGACGAGGGCATGAAAAGTTCAGTAGATTATTCGCGCTTAATGAATGGTTATTGTCATGGTGCAATGAGCAGAAACTGCTCTTTGTAAATAATTGGAATCTGTTTTGGGAGCGACCGAGGCTCTTCCGCGCTGATGGCTTACACCCAAGTAGAATAGGGGCAGATCTTCTGTCGGATAACATCTCCAAGATGTTAAATACCGTTTGACTAGTAACCAAAAATCCAAATCACAGTCTCTACTGCACCAATTTAATTGATATTAATACTAGTGTAGAACATTGCATAGAAACTGTGTCTATTCCTCGTTTACTAAGATCAAATAATAAATCTACTGCGGGATCTAGAAAAAATCTAATTGTTATTAAAACAAAAACTCTCGCTATTAGTGATCAAAAACAATTTCTAAAGCTAGGTCTTCTAAACATTAGATCGCTCACACACTAAGGCGGTTATTGTAAATGAAATGGTCACAGATAATAATTTCGATGTTCTGTGCCTTCCTGAAACCTGGCTTAAACCAAATGATTATTTCGGTCTAAATGAGTCTACTCCGCCAGGATCCTGTTATAAGCATGAGCCCCGTCTGATCGGTCGTGGCGGCGGTGTTGCAACAATCTATAGAGATATTCTTAATGTTACTCAGAAAACTTGTCATAGGTTTAATTCGTTTGAAGTACTTGTGCTAAATGTTACGCTCTTAGATGTAAGAAAAAAATCCCTATTATCTCTAGCATTGGCTACCGTATATAGACCTCCAGGGCCATATGCTTATTTCCTAAAAGAGTTTGCTGACTTTCTATCAGATCTTTTGGTCAACGTCGATAAAGCATTAATTGTTGGAGATTTTAACATACACGTAGATAATTTAAATGATGCGTTAGGGGCTGCGTTTACAGATTTATTAAACTCCTTCGGGGTCAAGCAAAACGTCACCGGACCAACTCATCGTCTTAATCATACACTTGATTTAATTATATCATATGGAACCGATCCAACCGATATAGATATCATTCCACTAACTGATGATGTCACTGACCATTACATGGTAACTTGCATACTACGTACTGCTGTATTATGTCATGCTGCGCCACGTTATCGACCAGGTAGAACAATTCTTCCATCCACCATAGATAATTTCTCAAATAGCTTATCTGATCTGTCTCAGCTGCTGCCTGAACCCAAACAAACAGATGAACTAGACGAATTAACTAGCACTATGAGCACCATTCTCTCTAGAACATTGGATATTGTTGCACCCATTCGATTAAAAAAGGTCAGAGAAAAAAGTATAGCACCATGGTACAATAATACTACGTATGTTTTAAAGAGAGAAACCCGTAATTTAGAGCGTAAATGGAAAAATAACTAATTTAGAGGTCTTTAGAATCGCGTGGAAAGACAGTATGTCACGTTATAAAAAGGCCCTTAAAACAGCCAGGGCTGAGCACCTCAGCAAATTAATAGAAAACAACCGAAATAATCCAAGGTTTTTATTTAATACCGTGGCTAGACTAACAAATAAACAGAAGTCGTCTGAACAAAATACCTCGTTACAGTTCAGTAGTAATGATTTCATGAACTTTTTCACCGAGAAATTGAAAGCATCAGAATCAAAATCGTAAACGTTCAATCTTTGCTCGCGCCTTATAATTCAGCCGCAATTATCACCCCGCAAGAACAATTACAATGCTTTACAACCATAGAACAAAAAGAGTTAAATAAACTTATCACTTCATCTAAAACAACAACATGTTTATTAGATCCTATACCAACTAAACTACTGAAAGAAGTGTTACCTATAGTGGAAGAGCCTCTTCTCAATATTATTAACTCATCTTTATCTTTAGGTCATGTTCCAAGAGCATTCAAGCTGGCAGTTATAAAACCTCTCATTAAGAAACCGCAATTAGATCCAAATAACCTAGCAAATTACAGACCCATTTCGAATCTTCCATTTATGTCAAAAATATTAGAAAAAGTTGTGTCCGCTCAACTCGGCTCTTTCTTGCAAGAAAACGACATCTATGAAAAGTTTCAGTCTGGATTCAGGCCACATCATAGCACTGAAACTGCGCTTGTTAGAATCATAAATGATCTACTTTTAGCTTCGGACCAAGGCTGTATCTCAGTACTAGTTTTACTTGATCTTAGTGCTGCGTTCGATACTATAGATCACACAATACTCTTAGATCGACTACAAAATTACACTGGTGTTCAAGGACAAGCATTAAGCTGGTTCAGGTCATACTTATCTGACCGCTACCATTTCGTCTACTTAAATGGAGAAAAATCGATCATAACTTCGGCAAACCATGGAGTGCCGCAGGGATCTGTGTTAGGCCCTTTATTATTCTCAATATATATGCTGCCACTTGGTAATATTATAAGGAAACATGGAATTAGTTTCCATTGTTATGCTGATGACACTCAAATATATATTTCATCACGGCCAGATGAATACGCTAAATTATCCAAATTGGCAGATTGTGTTAAAGATATAAAAGATTGGATGACGCGTAACTTTCTTTTATTAAATCCAGATAAGACAGAGGTAATACTTATCGGTTCGAAAAACCGTCTACAAAACCTCTCACAACACAACTTTAACATAGTAGGATGCCCTGTTACTTTATCCGCTACAGTAACTAAGCTACGTAACATGCTGTCTGTTTCTGATGCAGAAAAGTTAGTTCATGCATTCATGACCTCGAGACTAGATTACTGTAATGCTTTATTAGCTGGTTGTCCTGCATCCTCAATAAACAAGCTACAGTTAGTGCAAAATGCAGCCGCTAGAGTTCTTACTAGATCAAGAAAATATGATCATATAACACCAGTTTTATCATCACTTCATTGGTTACCTATAAAGTTCCGTATTAATTACAAGGTATTGCTTTTGACCTATAAAGCTCTAAGGCTACGTTCACACTGCAGGGCTTAATGCTCAATTCCGATTTTTTGAAAAAATCCGATTTTTTTGCAAGGCCGTTCACATTTCCAATTAAATGCGACCTTTAGTGATCTCCTGTGTGAACGTGAAATGACCCAGAAGTGACCCGCATGCGCAGAAGAGTACTCAACGGTCAACGACGTCACTTGCTGTTTGCGGAAGTACCTAAACATGAATGTCAACAGTGGAGCTCGTTTAGCAATATTAAAGTTATTTTCCCAACAGAGTCAGCACAATTACAATCTTTTCGTTTTAAGAAGAAAATTAAGAAGGAGGAGAGCGTTTGAGCGCCTTCGATTAACTCACGGGAAGAGACACGTCTGCGGCGGACCATAACAGTGCAACGCGTTGGAGTGTATTGACAGGTGCGTGCTATCGGTGCTATCGTACGATAGCTAACTTGTTTATCTTCTCATTCCTGCCTACTTCAACGCAGAATTATGACGTTTGTCGCATATCAACGGCGTGCGGGTCGGATACATGCGACCTGGCCGTTCAGATTGAGGTTGCATTTCAAAAGATCGGATACGTATCGGATTTGGACCACATACCCAAGTGGCCTGGGTCGCATTTGAAAAGATCGGATCTGTGTCGTTCAGACTGTCATGAAAAGATCGGATACAGGTCGCATAGGGGCAAAAAAATCGGAATTGGGTCGTTTCAGCCTGCAGTGTGAACGTAGCCTAAATGGTTTAGCTCCAATCTATTTAACGGATCTTCTATCGCCCTACAATCCATCGCGCTCTTTAAGATCACTAAATTCGAGGCTTCTGGTCATTCCTAGGATATCCAGATCCACCAAAGGAGGGAGAGCATTTTCACATTTAGCTCCGAAGCTCTGGAATAGCCTTCCTGATATTGTTCGTTGCTCAGACTCGCTCTCCCAGTTTAAAACTAGACTAAAGACGCATCTATTTAGCCAGGCATTCATATAAATTTTTTATCTTACAGTTACTGTAAATTCGGCCTCTAGTTCATAAACGCCAGAGGAGAACTGGCCCCGACTGAGCCTGGGTTCTCCCAAGGTTTTTTTTTCTCCATTGGGTGATCTGATGGAGTTTTAGGACACCATTGGGTCACTTGATGGAGTTTTTCGGTTCCTTGCCACTGTTGCCTTTGGCTTGCTCAGTTGGGGATATTCAAATTAATTAAACAATCATACCATTGATCAGCTCTACCAAACTTGGATGTCCTTTTTGGATGTCCAGTAATAAACAAACATTGTTGAGTTGTTTTGATTGATACTGTGAAGCAGCTTTGATACAATCTGTATTGTGAAAAGCGCTATATAAATATATTTGACTTGACTTGACACACACACACACATCAGGTCGAGTGTGTTCCCTACGACACACACACACATGCGAGGTCGAGTGCGTTCCCTGCAACACACACACACACACACACACACACACACACACACACACACACACACACACACACACACACACCATCAGGTCGAGTGTGTTCCCTACAACACACACACACACACACACACACACACACACACACACACACACACACACACACACACACACACACACACACACACACACAACACACACACACACACACACACACACACACACACACACACACATACATCAGGTCGAGTGTGTTCCCTACAACACACACACACACACACACACACACACACACACACACACACACACACACACACACACACACACACACACACACACACACACACACACACACATACATCAGGTCCAGTGTGTTCCCTACGACACACACACACACACACACACACACACACACACACACACACACACACACACACACACACACACACACACACACACATACATCAGGTCGAGTGTGTTCCCTACAACACACACAAACACACACACACACACATCAGGTCGAGTGTGTTCCCTATGACACACACACACACACACACACACACACACACACACACACACACACACACACACACACACACACACACACACACACACACACACACACATCAGGTCGAGTGCGTTCCCTATGACACACACACACCAGGGCTTGACATTAACTTTTTGAGGCACTTGTCCTTCGGACAAGTAAATTTATGTTTCACTTGTCCATGCACAAAAGTCACTTGTCCGGGTAAAGATTTGTAATTTTATCTAGGGCTGCACGATTTGGGAAAAATGTCATATTGCGATTATTGAGGTCAATATTGTGATTATTGAGGTCAATATTGTGATTGTGATATGCGATTGCGATGAAATAAACAAATGGTTTCATGAGTCAACTTGTTAGGTTCTAAAGCAAATGCACACACAGATTTGTGATCATTCTGAAATTAGCTATGACTAAATGATTGATAAGACCTATAATGATAAATTTGCCATTGATGTCTGGATAAAAATTATACAGAAATTGAATAAAGTTATCAAACAGTCTGTGCTGCATAAATTATATATAGACTAATCCTTATTAAAGCTACACAAGTTCTTTAGTCAAGAGCAGTGAGGAATTTTCTGTTCCCTTTGTTCTTTGATTAACTTTACTGACAGAACGCTTTATTGGCAGCTGGCCCTTTAAGACCAGCAACTTCTGTCAGAGACGCAAATCTCACACGCGCCTCATTCTCACACGAGTCACAGCTCTTTATGTCCATTATGAGACTGCTCTTATGTTATAAAGATACTCGACAAACGACATTTTGGCATAATTGTGTCGTGTGTTATTGTTCGTTCAAGCGCGAAAGAGAACTGTATTCTGGCGCGCTGTCTGTGTGTGCACGATACTGGCGCGCGTCTTTCTGTGAGTCACATTCAGGATATTCACATGCAGTGCGAAAAATGTGTTCGTTTCAAATCGGTAAAATTAAATACATAACGAGTGGCACATAACGTGAAGTAACATGGCATTTTATTTTGTTTGAAATTTAACTTGTCCAGTGGGACAACTAATTTTCTCTTCCACTTGTCCTACAAAAAATCCACTTGTCCCGGACAAGCGGACAAGCCTTAATGTCGAGCCCTGCACACACACACACATTTATATATATATATATATACTTGATAAGAACATAAGGAAGATTTCCCACATCAGAAGTGAGTTGTTTGTACATTTACGATGTATAAATAATAAAAACTGAACGAATGTTCTATTAAAGTTAGTTAGTCCCTGACAGGAGTTATCAGAGCACAGATCTCACTGATCTAATCTGAAAAATTATTTTTATGTATAGTAGATTTATCAAAGCTAACATCAAATAAAATGAATACAACTTTAAACAAACAATACGTAAAATATATCACAGATGCAGCTTTTATTACAGCACTTTTCATAGCAATATTACAGTTTAATATGCAAACACTGAGCTATATCAGCACACACTATACACATCATACATATACTAATATTACATTGAGTTTGAGAAATAGTCTAAATGTTTACATTTCGATTAAGCGATAAAATTTCACACCTTCAAGTTTTCAGCGTTTTTAATGAAATATTAATAACAATGAACCATTTAATCAGGAATAAAAGCCCTTATTGTTTAAAATCCGACATTATTAATGAATTACACACTTGATAAGAACATAAAAGATTTTCCACACGAGGTTGAGCACATTCCCTACGACACACACACACACACACACACACACACACACACACACACACACACACACACACACACACACACACACACACACACACACACACACACGAGGTTGAATGCGTTCCCTACAACACAAACACAGACATCAACACACACTCACTTATACACACACACACACACACACACACACACACACACACACACGAGGTCGAGTGTGTTCCCTATGACACACACACACACACGCACACAAACACCAACACACACACACACATTCACTTATACACACTCACACACTCCACACACACACACACACACACACACACACACACACACACACACACACACACACACACACACACACACATATATATATATATATATATATATATATATATATATATATATATATATATATATATATATATATATACTTGATATAGTTCCTTTAGAACATAAAGGAAGATTTTCCAGATCAGAAGTGAGTTGTGTTGTTCCCAGACTGACCTGTGGTAATAATAATAATAATAATAATATAATAATAATGATATAATAGTGACCTGTGGTGTCCATGACGACGCCTCCTGCCTCTCTGATGATGACGGCGGCGGCGGCGATGTCCCAGCAGTGAAGACCGAACTGGTAATACGCCTCCGCCGAGCCACTGGCCACGAGACACAGGGAGAGAGTCGAGCTGCCGATGATCCTCACACTGCGGGTCAAAGGTCACATTTACACAACAGACTGTGTGTAAGCAACATGGAAAACGGTTACCACACAATAAAAACATGTATCTAAGCAACTTTTCATGCAGTAAAATCACTAAAAGCCTTCCTTCCGCTGGAAAAAATAGTCCCTGACTGTGAACAGCAACAGAAGTAAAAAAAATAAAACGGAATTTGGGAAAAAATGAAGTGGATTTCATACGGCCCTATTGTTGTAAATCATCTTGCACTGAAAAGATGGTGTTGGATTATATTAAAATTCACAATTAAAACACAGAGAAATGGCAAGTTCATTTTGAAGTATAAAGACTGTAAAAAACCCAATCTTTGCTAATGTGCAACTATGTGATTTCCGCAGAGTGGCCGATGCCGTACCCGTGAGTTGGTGCGCTCAACATTTTCTTCATGTTTCCCAGGAAGATGTCGAGTGTTGCAGGGTCTCTCTTGGCCCCGATCTCAGTCAGAATGAGGGCCTTGGACACATCTGAGCGAACACATCATATCATCAGATACTGTCATCACGTCTGCAACATTTACATTCACATAGAAAACAGCTGATTTACACTGTAATAATATTTTAGAATATTACTGTCATGGTCTCTCTTGTATTTTTGTGTTATGTGACTTTTATTTTGAAGTGTTTGTTCTGGTTTCTCCTGTGTTTAGTTCCCGTTTTACAGTTTTCTCTATGGTTACTGTTGTTTGTTACCACAGTGATTGATTACTATCACCTGTACCTTGTTAGCCCTTGTTATCGGCTTTTGTCGGGCGTTGTCCGAGATCTTCTTCTCCTGTTGGATTTAGATTACCTTTATTTGTGTGTTTTTTTCAATAAATACTGCTGAATGAGATCCTCGTCACTCTGCCACACCGGAATAATTACTGTTTTACTGTATTTTTGATCAGATAAATGCTTTCAAAAACTTTCTGACTCCAAACTTTTATACCTTAGTTTAACTATGGTCAAATTTTAGAAAATCAACTTAAACTTCTTTTAATTGTTTGTCAAGGAAACATTTCTAGTTTAACAATGGTCTAATCAGCATTCAGGACCGTAACTATTTGTTTTAGAATTCAAATCAGTTTTAGTTTGCCATTATAAAGCGACAAGTTAATTATCATTTATTGCAAAAAAATAAGTTAAATAATTTGCTGACGTTTTTCTTTCTTTTCTTTTCATAGTTTCTGTTTTCACTTTAATTTTAGATTGTTTTAGTACTTTTGTTATGTGTTTTTGTCTTTTTTTTAAATGTGGGTTTAGCTTTAATTTATTTGTATTTAATTAATTTATTTTTATTATTATTATATTTATTTTTAGTTTTCTTAATTTGTCAAGGAAACCTATATAGTTTAACAATGGTCTAATCAGCATTCAGGACCGTAACTGTGTTTTATAACTCAAATCAGTTTTACTTTGCATTATAAAATGACAAGTTGATTATTATTTATTGCAAATAAAATAAGTTAAATAATTTGCTGACCTTTTTCTTTGGAAACCTGTAGTCGAACACCATTGCAAAAGGCTCCGTGTCCTTTTCTGGCAGTGTACAGAGTCCCGTCGAAGCAGTGGTAGATCACACCAAACTCCAGCTGACACACACACATTTATTATTTATACTGTACATGTACATCATCAGGGAGAGAACCAGTCATCCGTGCTTTACCTCTTTCCTCACAGCGAATCCGATGCTCACTGCCACCATAGGAAAACTGCAAGCCAAGGATTGTGTGTTGGGAATATATTTCTATGATGATTTAAACACAATATATGAAGCGGCTTATGGTACCTGTGCACGAAGTTACAGGTCCCGTCGATGGGATCTATTATCCAGGTCGGGCTGTCGGTCAGTTCACACTTCACTCCGGCGGCAGACGATTCCTCTCCGATAAACCTTTCAATAACATGTGACACACCAAACATCAACATTACACCAACAGTTATTACTAAAGAATGGTCCCACATTAAACAGTCTGTAGTGCCCTTTTATAGAAATCTTCTACAGCAAAACCATTTTGCAAAACACTTCATTATCATGTTCATAAACCCGATATTTACATGGTACTTCAGTCTTATTTTAGGATTATTTAGTATAGTATATATAGTATCAATTTATATGCTGAATTAGCTTTTATTTTTTATATTTTCAGTGTTTACTTTAATATTAGATTACATTTTAGTAATTTTGCCCAGCAGTTTGTCACCTGTGCCTCTGTCAAGGCGACCAGGCCATTGAGAACTATGTTGAGGAGTTCTGAGCACTTTGTCACCAAGTGATTTTAATGATATCATCCTGAAGGACATTTTTCGTGTAGGTTTGAAGTAACTAATTTCTTCACGGCTACCTGAGGGAAAGATCCACTGGTCCCTGGCACAATATATTGACTATGCCCTTTTGTTGAGCAGCTCGTCATTTACTGTGGGCTTTGCAGACGAGGAGCCCGGCAATCCCATAGTAGCCTCTAAGTCTCTTCACGTCATGCCTGCCGAGCCTGAGTCAGTTTACATCATCCCTGCCGAGCCTAAGTCACTTTACATCATGCCTGCCGAGCCTGAGTCACTTTACATCATGCCTGCCGAGCCTGAGTCACTTTACATCATGCCTGCCGAGCCTGAGTCACTTTACATCATCCTTGCCGAGCCTGAGTTACTTTACATCATCCCTGCCGAGCCTGAGTCACTTTACATCATCCCTGCCGAGCCTGAGTTACT
The DNA here is from genome assembly GCA_036326025.1 of Chrosomus eos. Taxonomy (NCBI): domain Eukaryota; kingdom Metazoa; phylum Chordata; class Actinopteri; order Cypriniformes; family Leuciscidae; genus Chrosomus; species Chrosomus eos. The sequence goes on from CM070840.1 coordinate 31,905,930, forward strand.
TTACATCATGCCTGCCGAGCCTGAGTCACTTTACATCATGCCTGCTGAGCCTGAGTTACTTTACATCATGCCTGCCGAGCCTGAGTCACTTTACATCATCCATGCCGAGCCTGAGTCACTTTACATCATGCCTGCTGAGCCTGAGTTACTTTACATCATGCCTGCCGAGCCTGAGTCACTTTACATCATCCCTGCCGAGCCTGAGTCACTTTACATCATGCCTGCTGAGCCTGAGTCACTTTACATCATGCCTGCAGAGCCTGAGTCACTTTACATCATCCCTGCCGAGCCTGAGTTACTTTACATCATGCCTGCTGAGCCTGAGTCACTTTACATCATGCCTGCCGAGCCTGAGTCACTTTACATCATCCCTGCCGAGCCTGAGTTACTTTACATCATGCCTGCTGAGCCTGAGTCACTACACGTAGTGCCTGCCGAGCTTGAGTCTCTTCACGTCATGTCCACCACACCTATGTCTTCGGACAAGATGGCTGCCGCGCCTGAGTCAGCTCTGGAAGATGCAGCGCTGATCATATGTGCAACGGCTATTTTGTTTGTGTGGGCAGCACACAGATCGGCTCGAGTCCATGAGCCCTCAGCCAAGATGGCAGCCGCCATTCAAGAGTCTTGTCCCAAGATGGCCACCGCCATTCCAGGTTCTCATCCCAAGATGGCCGCCATGCCAGAATCTGCAACCTCTGACCAGAGTCCAGAGAGGAGTCCAGCCCTTGACCAGAGTCCAGAGAGGAGTCCAGCCCCTGACCAGCATCCAGAGAGGAGTCCAGCCCCTGATCAGCGTCCATTAGAGTACTCTAGCCCCTGACCAGAGTACAGAGAGGACTCCAGCCCCTGACCAGAGTCCAGAGAGGACTCCAGCCCCTGACCAGAGTCCAGAGAGTACTCCAGCCCCTGACCAGAGTCCAGAGAGTACTCAAGCCCTTGACCAGAGTCCAGAGAGTACTCCAGCCCTTGACCATAGTCCAGAGAGTACTCCAGCCCCTGACCAGAGTCCAGAGAGTACTCCAGCCCTTGACCAGCGTCCATTAGAGTACTTCAGCCCCTGACCAGAGTCCAGAGAGTACTCCAGCCCCTGACCAGGGTCCAGAGAGGAGTCCAGCCCCTGACCAGCGTCCAGAAAGGAGTCCAGCCCCTGACCAGAGTCCAGAGAGTACTCAAGCCCTTGACCAGCGTCCATTAGAGTACTTCAGCCCCTGACCAGAGTCCAGAGAGTACTCCAGACCCTGACCAGAGTCCAGAGAGTACTCTAGCCCCCGACCAGAGTCCAGAGAGGAGTCCAGCCCCTGACCAGAGTCCAGAGAGGAGTCCAGCCCCTGACCAGCGTCCAGAGAGGAGTCCAGCCCTTTGACCAGAGTCCAGAGAGGAGTCCAGCCCCTGACCAGCATTCAAGAGAGGGTCCAGCCCCTGACCAGCCTCCAATAGAGTACTCCAGCCCCTGACCAGCATCCAGAGGAGTCCAGCCCCTGACCAGCGTCCAATAGAGTACTCCAGCCCCTGACCAGAGTCCAGAGAGTAATCCAGCCCCTGACCAGAGTCCAGAGAGTACTCCAGCCCCTGACCAGAGTCCAGAGAGTACTCCAGCCCCTGACCAGAGTCCAGAGAGTACTCCAGCCATTGACCAGAGTCCAGAGAGTACTCCAGCCCCTGACCAGAGTCCAGAGAGTACTCCAGCCCTTGACCAGAGTCCAGAGAGTACTCCAGCCCCTGACCAGAGTCCAGAGAGTACTCCAGCCCTTGACCAGCGTCCATTAGAGTACTTCAGCCCCTGACCAGAGTCCAGAGAGGACTCCAGCCCCTGACCAACGTCCAGAGAGGAGTCCAGCCCCTGACCAGCATCCGGAGAGGAGTCCAGCCCCTGACCAGAGTCCAGAGAGTACTCCAGCCCTTGACCAGCATCCATTAGAGTACTTCAGCCCCTGACCAGAGTCCAGAGAGTACTCCAGACCCTGACCAGAGTCCAGAGAGTACTCCAGACCCTGACCAGAGTCCAGAGAGTACTCTAGCCCCTGACCAGAGTCCAGAGAGGAGTCCAGCCCCTGACCAGAGTCCAGAGAGGAGTCCAGCCCCTGACCAGCGTCCAGAGAGGAGTCCAGCCCTTGGCCAGAGTCCAGAGGAGTCCAGCCCCTGACCAGCATTCAGAGAGGAGTCCAGCCCCTGACCAGCGTCCATTAGAGTACTCCAGCCCCTGACCAGCATCCAGAGGAGTCCAGCCCCTGACCAGCGTCCATTAGAGTACTCCAGCCCCTGACCAGAGTCCAGAGAGTACTCCAGCCCCTGACCAGAGTCCAGAGAGTACTCCAGCCATTGACCAGAGTCCAGAGAGTACTCCAGCCCCTGACCAGAGTCCAGAGAGTACTCCAGCCCTTGACCAGAGTCCAGAGAGTACTCCAGCCCCTGACCAGAGTCCAGAGAGTACTCCAGCCCTTGACCCAGATCCATTAGAGTACTTCAGCCCCTGACCAGAGTCCAGAGAGGACTCCACGCCCCTGACCAGCGTCCAGAGAGGAGTCCAGCCCCTGACCAGCATCCGGAGAGGAGTCCAGCCCCTGACCAGCATCCGGAGAGGAGTCCAGCCCCTGACCAGAGTCCAGAAGTACTCCAGCCCTTGACCAGCATCCATTAGAGTACTCAGCCCCTGACCAAGTCCAGAGAGTACTCCAGACCCTGACCAGAGTCCAGAGAGTACTCTAGCCCCTGACCAGTAGTCCAAGAGGAGTCCAGCCCCTGACCAGAGTCCAGAGAGGAGTCCAGCCCCTGACCAGCGTCCAGAGAGGAGTCCAGCCCTTGGCCAGAGTCCAGAGAGTCCAGCCCCTGACCAGCATTCAGAGAGGAGTCCAGCCCCTGACCAGCGTCCATAGAGTACTCCAGGCCCTGACCAGCATCCAAGAGTCCCAGCCCCTGACCAGGTCCATTAGAGTACTCCAGCCCCTGACCAGAGTCCAGAGAGGAGCCAGCCCCTGACCAGAGTCCAGAGAGGAGTCCAGCCCCTGACCAGAGTCCAGAGAGGAGTCCAGCCCCTGACCAGAGTCCAGAGAGGAGTCCAGCCCCTGACCAGAGTCCAGAGAGAGTATCCCAGCCCCTGATCAGCGCCATAGAGTACTGTAGCCCCTGACCAGAGTCAGTAGAGGACTCCAGCCCCTGACCAGAGTCCAGAGAGGACTCCAGCCCCTGACCAGAGTCCAGAGAGTACTCCAGCCCCTGACCAGAGTCCAAGAGTACTCCAGCCCCTGACCAGAGTCCAGAGAGTACTCCAGCCCCTGACCAGAGTCCAGAGAGTACTCAGCCCTACCAGAGTCCAGAGAGTACCCAGCCCCTGACCAGTCCAGAGAGTACTCCAGCCCCTGACCAGAGTCCAGAGAGACTCCAGCCCTTGACCAGAGTCCAGAGAGTACTCCAGCCCCTGACCAGAGTCCCAGAGAGTACTACCAGCGCCCCTGACCAGAGTCCAGAGAGAACTCCAGCCCCTGACCAGGTCCAAGAGGAGTCCAGCCCCTGACCAGAGTCCAGAGAGGAGTCCAGCCCCTGACCAGAGTCCAGAGAGTACTCCAGCCCTGACCAGCGTCCATTAGAGTACTCAGCCCCTGACCAGAGTCCAGAGAGTACGTCCAGACCCTGACCAGAGTCCAGAGAGACTCTAGCCCCTGACCAGAGTCCAGAGAGGAGTCCAGCCCCTGACCACATCCAGAAGGAGTCCAGACCCCTGACCAGAGTCCACGAGGGAGTCCAGCCCCTGACCAGCATTCCAGAGAGAGTCCAGCCCTGCCAGTCGAAGCCAGCCTCCATAGAGTCACATCCAGCCCCTGACCACATCCAGAGGAGTCCACCCCTACCAGATCCCAAAGATCCCAGCCCCACTCAAAGTCCAAGAGACTCCAGCCCCTGACCCAGAGTCCAAAGATCCAGCCCCTGACCAAGTCCAGAGATCTCCAGCCCCTGACCAGAGTCCAGAGAGTACTCCAGCCCCTGACCAGAGTCCCAGAGAGAGTACTACCAAGCCAAGAGTCCCCTGACCAGAGTCCAGAGAGTACTCCAGCCCCTGGCCAGAGTCCAGAGAGTACTCCAGCCCTTGACCAGCGTCCATTAGAGTACTTCAGCCCCTGACCAGAGTCCAGAGAGGACTCCAGCCCCTGACCAGCGTCCAGAGAGGAGTCCAGCCCTGACCAGCGTCCGAGAGAGAGTCCAGCCCCTGACCAGAGTCCAGAGAGTACTCCAGCCCTTGACCAGCGTCCATTAGAGTACTTCCCGCCCCTGACCAGAGTCCAGAGAGTACTCCAGACCCTGACCAGAGTCCAGAGAGTACTCCAGACCCTGACCAATTCCAGAGAGTACTCTAGCCCCTGACCAGAGTCCAGAGAGGAGTCCAGCCCCTGACCAGAGTCCAGAGAGGAGTCCAGCCCCTGACCAGCGTCCAAGAGGAGTCCAGCCCTTGGCCAGAGTCCAGAGAGGAGTCCAGCCCCTGACCAGCATTCAGAGAGGAGTCCAGCCCCTGACCAGGTCCAAAGAGTACTCCAGCCCCTGACCAGCATCCAGAGGAGTCCAGCCCCTGACCAGCGTCCATAGAGTCACCAGCCCCTGACCAGAGTACAGAGAGGAGTCCAGCCCCTGACCAGAGTCCAGAGAGGAGTCCAGCCCCTGACCAGAGTCCGAGAGGAGTCCAGCCCCTGACCAAGTCCAGAGAGGAGTCCAGCCCCTGACCAGAGTCCAGAGAGGAGTCCAGCCCCTGACTAGAGTCCCCGAGAGGATCCAGCCCTGACAGAGTCCAGAGAGGAGTCCAGCCCCTGACCAGCATCCAGAGAT
>CM070840.1:31913244-31923244 GCA_036326025.1 Chrosomus eos
CGTAACAATGCTGGAGCTAAATATAAGATGAAAAATTTTAAATCTTGCCTTGGGAACTTACTGAACTAAATTTGATGTACTAAAATGATTAAAGCTAATATGAAAATGTATTAAAGCCCCAGAAAAAAAGTTGTATAGAAATATATTAAAGCTATATATTAAAACCAACTAATAAAAATGACAAAAGCACATAGCCTACAAAAATTAATCAAGCTTAAATGAAAATAATAGCTAATTAAAAATAATAATGACTTATGAATTGTATTAGATATATACATATTATGTTTGTTGTTTAGAGAATAAACTTGTATTAATATAATAAATTACAATATAGTGCTAACATAATCATGATAATAATAAACTACTATTGTTATCAATTATACTGTCCTTACAATGAGTTGCTCCTTCAAAGCTTGACAGTTAGCTAACAGTGTAAAGTTCTCCATAAAAGACACAAGGCATAACTTTTCTTGGATTCCACGAAGAAACTTTACTTTTCTTATTATACTGTAAAACTGTAACAAAGAGCAAAAGACAAACATAAATGAGATAAAACTAATACAGATATCTAAAGTACACAATTTATAGCAACAGAAATGCTAAGTCATAACTAATAGCCATGCTGCTAACTATCAATTTAGTCATTTGACATGAGAAAACTCCAATAAACAAAAGATTTACCAAGTACAATTACTTTTAACATTTTTTAGTAATATGTACAGTACTTACGGACAAATAGTATCCAAGGCAACAATGTAAAAGGAAAAAATGCAGCAGGAGAAAACAGCACTGGCACTTTGCTCTGCCGCACACTCAACTAACTGATGATGGAAATTTACCTCAGAAAGTGAAACTTAAACTAAAGCTACTATTGCTGGTTATCCAAAAGGGGGCACTGTTGCACACACTCAATTATGTAAAAAACCCCAAACTCTTAATTTACTTCAGAGAGGTCAGAACACTCCCCGCCTGGCACAATAAGGTTGTGTCACAAATCATTAAACAAGAATTAACACAAAAGCGATACAAAGAACATCTTTTTACTGTCCCTCAGATAAAAGAACAACCATGTCAGAAATTGGTCTCAGAAACACTTTCACAGTTCCTTCTTTTACCGTTTTTACTTCTGCCTTTCGAACCTTGTTGTCACTGCTGAGGAAAGTTTTGATGACACGTCCCACCGGCCAGTCATTCCTGTGAGCTTGTTTTTCTTTTAGCAAAACAACATCTCCAAGTTTGATGTTGGGCTTGTCATCTGTCCATTTCTGTCGTCTCTGAAGAGTGGCAAGGTACTCCGTCCTCCATCTCTTCCAGAAGGTGTCTGCAAGGCACTGAACTTGTTTCCATTGTTTTGTATGGAGCTCTGCTGGGTCAAAGTTGCCAGATGGGGCCTCTAGAGCACTGGTCTTCTGAGTTAGGATCATTGCTGGCGTGAAAACAGTTGGCATGTCTGGGTCAGTAGATACCGGCAGTAATGGTCTGGCATTTATTATTGCCATCACTTCAGCCATCAATGTACTCAGTACTTCATGTGTGAGCCGAGTATGTACAGACTGAAGAAGCATGGCATCCAGGATCCGCCTGGCTATCCCGATGAGTCTTTCCCATGATCCTCCCATATGTGAGGAATGTGGGGGATTAAACTGCCACGTACAGTTTTTCTCCTGAAGGTAGTTGTTTAATGTTGCATCACTGTGGTCGATTTTCAATTCTTTACAGGCACCAATAAAATTAGTGCCTCTGTCAGAGCGAAGAAGCTTGGCAGGTCCACGTACTGGAAAAAATCTTCTCAATGCATTTATGAAGCTGGATGTGGACATGGATTCCACAAGCTCAATGTGTACAGCTCTTGTTGTCATGCATGTGAAAAGTACCGCCCACCTTTTATTGTCTGCACTGCCTCCCCTAGTGCGACGTGTCATAACCGTCCAGGGACCAAAGACATCAAGTCCAACGCTGGTAAAGGGTGGCATTGGTGAAAGCTTGTCAGCTGGTAAGTCTGCCATCTTTTGGATCTGTAGTGTTCCTCTGAGTTTACGACAGATAACACATTTGTAGACAACAGATGAGACCAGGCATTTGCTCCCGACAATCCATAATCCTGCAGCTCTGATTGCTCCCTCTGTGATGTGACGTCCCTGGTGCGCCACCTTCTCATGGTAGTATCTCACTAAGAGAGTAGCAATGTAATGAGTACGGGGAATAATAAGCGGGTGCTTTTCTTCTTTTGTCATGTTGGCAGGTGCGAGACGACCTCCGACCCTAAGTAATCCATCTTCATCAATGATGGGGTTGAGCTTTTTGAGTGGACTCTGCTTTGGTAATGTCTGCTTTGTTTCCAGACATTTGAATTCTTCCCTGAAGATTTCAGACTGCACAGTGAGAATAATTACAACTTTTGCACGGAAGATTTCACTTACGGTGCTTGCCTCAGTGTTACACTTCCATCCTTGACAACTTCTCTGATCTGAAATTGTCTTAAATGATCTTGCCACACGGATGAGCAAAGCTATGGCGCGGCACAGAGTCATCCAATGAGAGAATCTTTCAAAGCGATGTGACTTTAACTGTGTTTCTGAAGTTGTTGTGATCAAAGTCGTTACGTCAGGTCGTATCTCCACATCCACGTCAGGTTCTACTAGAGTGAAGATGTCGATCTGTGCTGGCTCTGGGTTGGATTGTGTTAAGAATGATGGTCCCGAGAGCCAAGTTGTGTGTTGAAGGTGAGAAGCATGGATAGGTCTGGTGGCATGGTCTGCAGGATTGTTCTCTGTAGAGATGTAATGCCACTGCTCAGGATGAGAAGACTTACGGATACGAATCACTCTGTTTGCAACATATGTGTAAAATCTCCTAGTGCTGTTGTGAATGTATCCAAGGACAATTTTGCTGTCTGTGTAGAATTTCACAGCATCCATGTTAATGTCTATCTCGTCTCTGACTAGCTCATAAAGCTCCACAGCAAGAACAGCCGCGCACAACTCTAGTCGTGGGACAGTATGTGCGGGTCGTGGGGCTAGTTTGGATTTGCCCATAATGAATCCAACGTACTCCTGACCTTCACTATCGATACACTTTAAATAGGCAACAGCTCCAATTGCTATTATGGAGGCATCTGAAAAGATGTACAGCTCTTTTCTTTGGGCAGAGGACTGTGGGAACGGAAAATAGCACCTTGGTATCTGGAGACGTTGGAGGTCTTTCAATGATTCTTTCCACCTACTCCATTCTTCTTTCTTTTCAGTAGGAAGTGGTTCATCCCAGTCATTCTGTTCAGCTGAGATTTCACGAAGGAGAGCTTTTCCCTGCATTGTTATAGGAGCCACAAATCCTAAAGGGTCAAACAAACTGTTGACTGTGGCCAAAACACCTCTCTTAGTGTATGGTCTTTCCACTTGAGACACTTTGAATGTGAAACTGTCTGTTTCCAGGTTCCAGAAGACCCCCAAGCTGCGCTGTAAGGGGAGATCATCTGATGTGAGGTCCAAATCCTTCAGATCCTTGGCCCTCTCTTCAGCTGGAAAAGCTTCCATAACCTTGTGACTGTTGGATGCTATCTTGTGCAATTTCAGGTTGGAGTCAGCTAGCATCTTCTGTGATCTTGTTAGGATGTCAATCGCTTCTTCAGGGGTTGGTGCAGATGCAAGTCCATCATCAACATAAAAATGTCTTACAACAAACTGCTTGGCATCAGTGCCATGTTCTCTCTCACCCTCTGCTGCAGCACGCCTCATGCAATAAATAGCCACGGCTGGTGAGGGGCTATTTCCGAATACATGGACCTTCATTCTGTAGTCCCTCACCTTATTGCTGAGATTGTTGTCTTCATACCAAAGGAACCTGAGGTAGTCTCTGTGGTCTTCGTTTACAACAAAACAATAAAACATTTGCTGTATATCAGCTGTGAATGCAATGGGTTCTTTTCTGAAACGTAGAAGAACCCCCAAGAGGCTGTTATTCAAATCAGGACCACTAAGCAGCACTTTGTTTAAGGACACTCCTTCATATTCAGCACTTGAATCAAATACCACTCTTAGCTGGTCAGGTTTTTTAGGGTGATATACGCCAAATGACGGTAAGTACCAGTGTTCTTTATGTTTCTTCAGTGGAGGAGCAGGCTCTGAATGATCATTTTCTAACATTTTCTGCATGAAGTCAATGTACTGATTTTTCATGTCAGGTTTTCTGTCCAGTGTTTTCCTGAGAGAATAAAGACGTGTCATTGCTTGCTCTCTGTTACTTGGAAGGCACTGTCTGGTGGAGCGGAATGGTAATGGTGCCACCCAGCTGTTTGCTTCATCTTGATAGACTTCTCTGTCCATCAAGTCAAGGAAAACCTGATCATCCACTGAAAGCGCTGATTTTTCATCTTCTCTGGTTCTTTCAAAAACAGCAGATCCCAACATGTCTATACCACCACCATGACACTCTTCCTGCGTACAAGAGGCAGGAGAACAGCCGAGATGTGATGACTGACTGAGAGTCTCCTTCACTAAGATTTTGTTTGGGCATGGGCTTAGAAAAGATGTGCGGCCGTTACTGAGCACATGTGTTTTCAGGACATTAACACTTGATGGCTTGTGAGTTGTTCCTAGGCAGATGTCACCCACGATGACCCATCCCAGGTCTAGCCTTTGCGCATAAGGAGCACTGTGGGGTCCGTTAATTTGCTCTCTGACCTTGTGCACCCGCAGGATATCTCTTCCCAAGAGTATGAGGATAGGAGCGTCTGGATCCACAGGGGAATCCTCTCAGCAACTCGCTGCAGGTGGGGATGACAACGTGCCACCTCAGGAGATGGGATCTCTGTGCGGTTATCAGGAATCATGTCACATTCAATTAAATTTGGTAGTGATAGTTGTATTTTGCCATCCATGGATTCGATCGTCAAGTTTATAGCTCTTCTGCCCATTGCTTTGGTTACCCCTGAGCAAGTTTTCAGTGTGTATGGGTCTGATGTGGTTGTTATGTTAAAAAGATTAAAGAATTCTGATTTAGCGAGTGACTTATTACTCTGTTCGTCTAACACCGCATACATTTTCTTTGCTTCCTCTCTTCTTCCAGCAGGATACACTATCACTGGACTGATTTTGGAGCAGGAATGTTGACCATCTGAATTGCCGCATATCTCTGTGCATTTGGATGTCACTGGTGTCAAAGCATTTCCATTCGCCTCCCCGCCATCATCTTTGTCGGCTTCTTGGCTCCCTGTTGTAGTGGGTGGAGGACCAGGATGCAGTGCTGAGACGTGTTTCTCACTGTTACACTCTAGACATTTAAGTGTCACTCTGCAGTCTTTTGCCATATGCTGTACTGACCCACAACATCTGAAACAAATACGGTTCTCTTTCAGAAATGATTTTCTTTCGTCAATATGTTTAGCTCTGAAGCTCCTGCATTTTTTTAGCGGGTGGGGCTTTTTATGTATGGGACATAACTTATCAGGACTTTCCATAATCTTCTCACCAGAGCTACACTGGATAGTCATGGAATCTTGTGGAACATCTGTTTTGTGCACAGTTACAGAAGCTCTGTTGCCACTTCTTGTGTATTTCTCAGTTTTCAAGCTCTGGGTGCTGGAGGATGCAAAGGCAAAACTGGGGTCGTTTTTCACTCTTGCCTGTTGTCTTACAAAGCTGGAGAAGAAACGAAAAGGTGGAAATGCGACTCCATTGTCATCCTTATATTTGGATCCTGAGGCAACCCATCTCTCTTGCAAGCTGTAAGGTAATTTCTCCACGATGGGATTTACTCCACGAGCTGTGTCCAAATATGACAGGCCAGGTAAATATCCTCCCTCTTTTGCACACTCTATCTCCTGAAGAATGTCACCTAACTCCCTTAGCCTGACATTATCTCTGTTGGTGAGTTTAGGGAAATCTTCAACCTTTTTCAGCAGAGCATGTTCTACTGCTTCTGATGACCCATAACATTCTTCTAGTCTTTGCCAGACTAAGTTGAGTGCTGCTGTTGAGTTGAACACATGCACAGAGCGAATCCTCTTTGCCTGCTCTGCAGACTCCTCACCAAGCCATTTAGTTATCAAATCCAGTTCTTCCCTCGGTGAAAGGTTGAGATCTTGGATGGCACTTTGGAATGATGCCTTCCATGCCCAGTAATTCTCAGGGCGGTCATCAAATTTCAGGAGACCTGCACTCAACATTTCCCTGCGAATAAGGTATTTTGTTACGTCTTGCACACCTTGAGTCTCAGATAAAGGCTTCCCTTGAGGATGAAATGACTCTCTTGCAGGTTCCGCATAGTAAAGTTTGTTGTCAACATCTCTTTTTTTCTCAAAATCTTGAGTATCTGCGCCCTTCATAGCCATTTCACACTGCGCACGCGCCACCTTGTGGCAGACTAGTGGATCAACCTTCAATGGAAATTCTCCAGAGTGTGCTCTTGAGTGTTGCCTGACATATTCAGAGGTCCGTTGAGCTGAACTGATAGGTAACTCTAATAACTCTGGACTAAGTTCACTCTTGATAGACTTATCATCTTCTTCATATGCAGCTGCTTCAGCTGTTGCAGCAGCAACAGCCTTCTGACTTTTTAATATATGGAGACTCGCTTCTAGGTCAGCTTTTTGCTTTATAATTCTGGCTTCTTCTTCTGCAAAGGAAAGTTCAGCACGGGCAGCCTCTGCTTTAGCCCGAGCTTTTATCGCTGAGGAACTAGCTGTGGAAGCTCCACTTGACTGTCTTGAAGCACGTGACTGTACTGACTTTGCACCTGCATCAGCATCTTGAGTAGCTCCTTGCTGTTTTTCCACACTTCCCTTCTCTGAAGATGGCTGGTACCGTTTGCCTGACCGTAGACTCATTGTTGCTGCACATAACCTTGTTCAATTGTGCCCGCCGTGCTCTTGTCCTTTTACTATACTGTCCTTACAATGAGTTGCTCCTTCAAAGCTTGACAGTTAGCTAACAGTGTAAAGTTCTCCATAAAAGACACAAGGCATAACTTTTCTTGGATTCCACGAAGAAACTTTACTTTTCTTATTATACTGTAAAACTGTAACAAAGAGCAAAAGACAAACATAAATGAGATAAAACTAATACAGATATCTAAAGTACACAATTTATAGCAACAGAAATGCTAAGTCATAACTAATAGCCATGCTGCTAACTATCAATTTAGTCATTTGACATGAGAAAACTCCAATAAACAAAAGATTTGCCAAGTACAATTACTGTTAACATTTTTTAGTAATATGTACAGTACTTACGGACAAATAGTATCCAAGGCAACAATGTAAAAAGTAAAAATGCAGCAGGAGAAAACAGCACTGGCACTTTGCTCTGCCGCACACTCAACTAACTGATGATGGAAATTTACCTCAGAAAGTGAAACTTAAACTAAAGCTACTATTGCTGGTTATCCAAAAGGGGGCACTGTTGCACACACTCAATTATGTAAAAAACCCCAAACTCTTAATTTACTTCAGAGAGGTCAGAACATCAATATTATCTATATTAATTTACATGTATTGATAATAATAATAGACTATTATTACTATAATTATGTATATAAATGAATAATAATAATCATTAACTGCTTTTGTTATTATTTATATTAATTTATATTTATTAATAATGATAATAATAATAGGCTATAATTACTATAATTACTTATAGAAATGTATTATTATTGATAATAATAATAATAAAAATGATAATATTGAACTAGTTTTGCAATCATTATTTATATTTAATAATAACAACAGACTATTATAACTATAATTATTTATTATTTATATGTATTGACAAAAACAACAACAACAATACTAAAAATAATAATAATGATGATGATGATGATGATGATGATGATAAGTATTGTCCTAATGCTTCTACACAGCTTACATTAGTCCACTCTGGGTCAGATAACAAGTTTCTTCAGGGTTATTTATATAACAGGTAATAAAGAAAATGTCATCAGTCGAACAGATCCTACAGTTTATATTTTATAGTGCTTCGATTATTACAGAACAGGTCTCAATACAATACATAAACTCTGTTATAATGCAGTTTGTGTTGTATTTATTACCACAGTCGCGTATCATCAACATGCTGATACAACAACAAGGAAATACCGGGCAAAAACAGCGCAGTGTTTATTATCTGTACAGCACGTCCTTTAACGCTCCAGCATTATAACTGTTAGGTCTGGATATGATTGTTATGAATGAACATAATTGTACCTGCCCGGCTCTGCGCGCGACCCGCACGGCCTCGTCCAAACACTCGGCCCAGTCCTCCATCGGTAACGCGCGTCACGGGGATCCGTCAATGCGTCGCGTCAGCGCATCTCCCGTCTCTCTCCCTCTGCTCTGAGGTCCGGTTCCGTGTTCACGGGCAGAGGACCTCACGGGCGAGGCCTACACGACACATTAATGACAGCTAATCGGTCAAATCATCACCGCGGAGCCGCAAACACCCCCGGATCACTGTCGCTTTAAATGGCAGAATACTGATGCACATACGCGCTACTGTAGATTAAATACAGATTTTATTAGTTTACGTTTTTAGCTCTACAATATGTTACACCAATGTACCAACAGATACATGTATGTTTATATTAATAATAATTTTTAAAAGCAAAACCAAATTAATGTGTTTGAAAAGCTCAAAACAATTACATGACGTCACGCAGCAGAGGGCGCCAAAACAAAGGCAATAGATTTTGGGCTGAATTAAGTTATTTTGTTTTTAGCTCTACAAGTTTGACCCACACCTTCATTCTCAAAGAGGTTATCTTTTATTATAAAAACCCAAAGCTGCTGTCTCTTGAATATGTTGTTAATTTATTTATCTTGTATGCAAAATTCTTCATCCACAAGCAAAAATGACTTAAGTCTCCGTTAAGCTTATTTCCTCTTTTTCTTGCTGAATTTACTTTTATTTAGTCTCTTAGACTTATAAATAAGAAAAAGTGCAACATTTTGGATGCATTATGATGACTTATTCAAAGATATGACTTAACCTTTTTATTATGCTTTTCTTTTCTCTATTTTTGTGTATGTATTTACATAATTTGATGCATGCTAATCCAGGATATTTATGTTTACTGTTGTCTGTCATTCTTTGTTCATTGTAAAAGATACAATCTTGCTTAACTTCCCTGAGCTTGTAGTTATGCATAAGTTTTGCATAAAAAAAGGCAGTTTCCATAGAGTTTTTCATAGACGAGGCGCTTTAACGGGTTATCAGCATCGGGAAAAGTTTTTTGTATTTTCATTTTATAAAAACTGTATGTACATTTATATCATTAAACGTGAGGGTGTTTATACTGAAATTGATATATTTCTTTATTCTGACTGCCATTATCTGTCGCTCTCTTCTCTCTTTGAAAGTTGTGAAAACTCTGTTGCTGGGGTTTTCTTTTGCTATTTGAGCAAATGCTCACACACAAATATATATATAGTCTCTCATTCACCGCTATAGAAGTTTACCCAACTATTTCTTCTGAGAAACCCGGAAATGTGAAAAGGGTCTCTTTTGTTTGTGAACTTCTACTTGGTTGTTCAAAGTCAAACCAAGCTGTAATTTTTGTCTTTTGAATTCCACACATATCCCAACTACCTGACAGATAAATCTGAAATATGTCTCTAAAGAAATCACACTTATTTTGATGACAACAACCCTACGCTTCGCACACTACACAGAAAAAGCGGTCGCTTGTGTGAGCGAATCAGAAATCTTGCTGGCAGCTCTCAGCCAATCACGCGAGTTAAGGGAGGGGCTTCATGCTTGAGTCGAAAAAAATCGTTTACTGCAGTTTTAATGTTGTATATTAAAGTAATTGAGCTGTTGGGGTTTGAGATAATTTGTTACATTTCTCCTCTGGTATTTATACGCTTATTGTTTTTAGCAAACAACTGCCTTTAGACTTGCCAAATAGATTAAAATTATATATATTATATATACTGTTTAATCGTATTATTGAACAAATGTTACAATCTGATGGATCAGCAGCAAGATTATAACTCGTAAGTATTAAT
>CM070840.1:31930744-32005744 GCA_036326025.1 Chrosomus eos
GGGCAACAATAGAGTGGGTGTAGAGGAAGATTGCTGTATGTGAATGATTGTTTGAATTTCTGATATGAAAAGGCATTAATATGCATGTATTCATGTGTAAGATAATCAGTTATGTTAAGTGTATTTCTAATACTTTTTGTGTAATTTAACAGTGAGACAACTTCAGATGATGACTGGGAAACCAGAGGGCTCTGGACAACATGTAAAGCATCCATGTGTGGCTGCAACATCTTCAGCTGCCTCCAGAAGTTCAAGAGGAAAGAACGGAAGAAAGAGACGAGCTGGCAGGACATCCCACCAAAAGCAAGGTTTTTGACCCTCCTTCTCGTACTTTTTGTGGGTGTCACAGTCCTGTGCACATCCCCAACGGCAGCAGGGCAGGTAGACGCATATGTAAGGTGTGCCACCGGAATTCTCCTGTGAAGTGTCACAACTGTGATGCAGCTTTCTGCTACCTCCCTAAGTATCATGCACAAAACAACCTCCTAGTGTGACTTCATATTTAGTCCAAAGAATGATAGCAATTTCGCAATAGGGACTGTGAGAGTATATGTATCGGGTGGACGAGTGGGCTTGACAAACCTGTGGTTAAAACTCTCCTCTATGTGTGCTGAACACCGGGTGAACTAACTACGGCTAATTGACAAACCATCAACAGAACAGCACTGCCAAACTGTGCAATACTTTGTAAGTAGTACATTTGTTTATTTATGTATTCATTTTTTTTTGAGAAATGTTATCACTGTGTTGATTGCTAATAACTAAGAAACTATAGTTTGTAACTATATACAGATGTATAAATTAATAAAACGTTTTTTTTTTTGTGCTAAATAATCTGTCATTCTTTAAACAACCATTAAATTATTGGTAGTAAACAAAGACTTTGTTATATATACTTTTTATAAGCAAGTGCCAAGTGTCACTTTATGGTCCTTTTGGAGCCTTTCCAAAAATGCACATAAATGCATTTTTATAAACTATTAGGATGTAAACAATACACCAGAGACAGTATACAAGTTATGCTTTGTCATATTATAATAAGAAAATATATTGAAAGGATCAAAAAAACATGTTATAGATCATGGTAAAAGTTGGTTACCAAGTGGCCCTTTGGAGTCTCCAAGTGGCCTTTTTGGGTAGGTGCCTAGACATGCGCTGAAATAAATGCTTGTAAAAAAATCATTTTTGCTTGTAAGAACTTCAAATTTGAAACCTACATTGTTAAGAACTATGGCTTTAGATTGCTTGTGTTTCCAGGCCCGTACATATTTGCCTTAAGCAATTTTCTTTTTCATAAAAATTTATTATACAAAAATATATTTTTTTCCATTGTTTTTGAGCTTCTTTATCTTTCTATTAGTAATTGCTAGAGCAATTCTTAGTATTTCATAGTAAACTGTCAAGTGTCAGCTTTTTAAATGATACCTTGGTTTTGTGTGTAGCCAGAAGGACTCATTAGCAACAACCATTTTATTATGGGTATGTCATTTTGCACTCGATTGTCAAAAAGGGGGGCGGGCAGGTAAGGGGTTAAAGAGGCCATATTTCACTTTTCACAAAGTCTTGTGTTTGGAATGTTGATTATTTTCCTCATATTCTCCATTGTTGCGGCTCCTCTCTTCCCAGTCTGTCAGTAACGCTCTGTTTACTTACTGTCTCTATGAAGCCCCTCCTTCTGAAAAGCACACTGTGCTCTGATTGGTCGGCTGGATCAGTGTGTTGTGATTGGTCGAGCGCTTCGAGTGTGTTTGGGAAATGTCCCGCCCCTTTCCATAACCGCCAGTTTAACACACTACTAACTAACTCAACCAGGCCCCGCCCCTTTATTCTGCGTGATGAATTATTATAATGAGGAATATTGTGACGTGTTCGTTCCGGAAGAAACTCAAGATACAATGGAGGCGTTTCAGGAGTTCAGAAACACTGATATAGAGAATAACTGGAGCTTTTTCACACTCAGACAGCAACATTACACAGTAAACACAGATGGGAAAAAGCGTTATAGGAACCCAAACTGGTTCTATGAAAACAGCCTTGTGTGGGTGTGTGTACAGTATGCTGTATGATTATGGTTTATGATTAGTGCTTACCTACATACTCGGGTGTTCCCATGATCTCCCTGATCTCGTGCCCGCTCACCAGCCTGGACAGGCCGAAGTCCACGAGCTTGATGTGTCCGAGCGGAGACTCGCTGGAGAGGAGGATATTCTGAGGCTGAGGAGGAACACTCTTACAGTCAAACTGCACAACACTACAGTAAACATACAGCCCATAATTATAATGCAGCTGTAATTATATACTTCTAACCCTGCTGTAATTACACACTTGTAGATCTGGTGAATAAAGCAAATGTATTTAGCCCACAAAAAATGTCCAACACAAGCCTGACACCCTCTGAGCTCTCCAGCTAACTTTAGCTTCATAATGCTTTTATTTCATATTTTGTATTTTTAGGGGATTTTATAGTACATTACGCTGTATTTATAATCCATGTATACACTTTTTGAGCGTTAGACCTGAACATTAAATGTCTAACTTAAAATGTGGTAAATCTTGAATGCTTTAGAGCATAAAGTTTAGGAAAAGTTTCACAAAAAGTTAAAAAAGTGAACTTAAAAAAAAAAAGTGTCCTGGGTCAGAGTCTAATTTCATCATGACTCTCGACGTTAAACGGACCTCATCTAGGATCACGATGTTTAAACTGATCCACCCCCTTGCAGGGCTAGTAACCCGCTTGGGGTTAATCAACTTACTCCGAAAGTCACTAAAGAAGTACCCATTCCAGGCAATCAGACGTCTTCGTCGCGTCGCTGTGCGATCCCATCGCTTATGATGGCTCAGGCAACTGTTCCCGATAATACAACGACAAAACAAGACAACACAAGCGCCATCACTACCAAATCAACCATCATTGCCACTTACAACGTCCGCACTCTAAGAAAAGCAGGAAAGAGTAAAAACAAAGAAGTAGGGCTGTCACTTTTAAGAAAAATCACATTCGAACGGATATCGAATATCAAGCAACATATTCGAATATCTACAAGTAAAATGTAAAATGAAGTTAACAAACAACCTCGATCCATCAGGAAACGCCAAATATGGTCGCTGAATTTAACTGTGCTTCATGAAGAGTTTTTCTTTTGCGTGAAGAAGCCGTTCGCCGGAGATGTGTTAAAAGATAGCGGAGTCCATTCATGATTCATGATACACACATTCATACCAGTATAATAATCCTCCTGGCGCCGGGTCTGGGTGAGTAATTTACTCTCTTACCTTTGTTCTGTGACACTTTAAGACCAGCCGCTGCTGACAGAGACGCGATCTGACCACACAGAGATCGATCTGACATGCGTCCCATTTTCTGGCAAACCTCTACGTTCATTTAAGACTTTATATAAATAATTTAAGACTGCTCTTACGATGACACTCGACAAAACGGACATTTGACATAATTTGTGTGTTATGGTTTGTTCAAGCCCGAAAGAGAACTCGATACTTACACGCGTCTTTTCTGTGGGTCGTGTGTGTGTGTCTGTGTGTGTGTGTGTGTGTGTGTGTGTGTGTGTGTAATAGGCAGGAATTATAGCGCGGTTTCTTTCGTCTTGTCTTTATCTTCCATTTTCAAAACAAGCTGGCTATAGTGGCTATTATCTGCTTGATTTGGTCATGGGCTTACGCTACAATACGTTTAGAGCAGCTGCTACTGGATGAGATGGCAAACAGTAAATAAAAAGCAAACGATAGACTGTAAAAAATGCGCAAAACATGGCACTTTAAAAACCGGATAGTTTATTTATAGTTCGATTTCGGATATTTCACGTCATGTTCGAATGCATATTCGAATATCGAATAAAAAGTGACAGCCCTACAAAGAAGTGCCACCAACATTCGAACAATCCGAACGCTTACCCATGGATGCGAAGAGAACAGAATCGACATCATAGCCGTCCAAGAACATCGACTACCAGCAACAAACAACATCAACACTTACACCGAAGTCTACAATGGCAGAGAGTGGAGATTTGACTACTGCTCAGCCACAAAAACAACGCAAGGCAACCATGTCGGGGGAATAGGACTCCTCACAAGCAGTAAAGCGGCAAAGTCCCTAACAGCAACAATCAAAGTGTCCGAGCAAATAATGACAGCAACTTTTGCCGGCAATCCATCTACAACAGTCATCGTGGCCTACGCTCCGACAGAAGAGAAACCCGATGAAGACAAAGACAACTTCTACGACAAGCTCACCGAGTGCACTGAGGAAATCTCGCCACACAACATGCTCATCATCGCAGGCGACTTCAATGTGAGAATCGGAGTAGACTGTCATCAATCCAATCCTAGAGTCATCGGCAAGCACGTACTTCACAAGTTAACAAACGGTAACGGAAGCAGACTAGTTGAGTTCTGCGAAACTAACAACATCAGGCCAATGCAAACCAGATTCCCGCACCCGAAATCCAGAATCTGGACTTGACAGCCGGACGCCAACAGGACAGCAAACGACGGCAAAAACAGAGCTCAACTAGACCACATATTAGTTAGCGGCAAATTGATCAATTCGGTAAGGAACGTGCGAGCCTACAACACTGTCAAACTTGGATCTGATCACAGAATAGTCAGTGCCGCGATCAAGATCAGCCTACGAGCACCACGAGAAATCAAGACCAAGCGCATCAAGTTCGACTGGAAGAGGCTCAAGGACAACAGTGAATTACAGCAGAAGTATGTAGTTGAGATCCAGAATCGCTACAGCCTACTCAGTGAAGAAGAAGACGTGAAGATATATTGGTACAAGCTATCGAGGAGGCAGCAGACAGCACGGTCGGTCTAGTAAAGAAGAAAACGACCAAGAACTGGGTCTCAACTGGAACTACTGAAATTCTCAAAAAACGTAATGAAGCCAGGAGAAATAACAAGAAAGACACCCAACTCACCAAAAACCTCCTGGAGTCCTACGAAAAGGACAGAATCAACTTCCTAGAAGAAAAACTTCACAGATTAACAGAAGCAGCAAAAGCAAACAAACTGAGAACAACTTGGGAGATCGTGAATGAAATCAGCGGCAAAACTAAGTTCACTAATAAACACAAAATGCCGACGGCAAAGAAATCAATTCGACACAAGAACTGCTAAAGGAGTGGCAAAAATACTTTAGCACATTGCTCAACAACAACATCATCATCACGGATAGCTCACCCATTGAGCCTGCCGCTGAGGACCTCAATATCGACACACAACCATTCATCATCGAGGAGATAAAACGAGCAACTCAGGAACTTAAAAGCGGCAAATCACCAGGGCCTGACCGTGCAATAACAGCAGAAGCATTAAAGTTCGGAGGAGATTATGTAGCCGGTCTCCTCCTTGATATTGTCACGATACCACACAGGAAACAGGGAAAGTAGATCCAAAAGCAGTATTTATTAAGGGGTAATCCGTACTCACAACAGTCCAGGCAAGGGTCAAAATCCATATGAGCAATCCATACATGAAAAACAAGACAAGAACACAGACCTCGGAAGTGGTGTGACAAATAACAAGGACTCCGTGACAAACACTGAACAGACAGGGTATATATACACACAGAACTAACAAGGTGACGGGAAACAGCTGTGTGCAATGATCAGATGAGTGGCAGAACAGAATGCTGGGAAATGTAGTCTAATGTGAATGACACCGTGAGAACGAGGACCTCTAGTGGACACCAGGAAACATAACCAGACACTGTGACATAACCTCCCCTCTACGGAGCGGCTACCAGACGCTCCAAGAACATTGAAACAAACAAGAGTCCAGGTGGGAGGTGAAGCGGTGGAGGATCAGGGGGAGGGATGGGGGGCCAGGTCCATGAAGGGGAACAAGAACAGGGGGTGATGGCTCAGCCGGCGGCCAAGGCGAGACAGACAGTCTATCAGGCGGCCAGGACGGAGACGATCCCTCGGGCGGCCAGGGCGGAGACGATCCCTCGGGCGGCCAGGGCGGAGACGATCCCTCGGGCGGCCAGGGCGGAGACGATCCCTCGGGCGGCCAGGGCGGAGACGATCCCTCGGGCGGCCAGGGCGGAGACGATCCCTCGGGCGGCCAGGGCGATGACGATCCCTCGGGCGGCCAGGGCGGTGAAGACCCCTCGGGCGGCCATAGCAGAGGCTCTGGAACAGACGGCACTGGCTCCGGCTCAGCAACGGCAGGCACTGGCTCCGGCTTAGCAACAACAGACACTGGCTACGGCTCAGCAACAGCAGACAATGGCTCCGGCTCAGCAACAGCAGACAATGGCTCAGGAACAGCCACAAGAACTGTAAAAGTCACAATAACAGACACAAACACAGACACAAACACACGCTCTGCCTCCGGCTCTGGAACAGGCACTGGCTCTGCCTCCGGCTCTGGAACAGGCACTGGCTGGACGTGGATGACTTGAACAGGCTCTGGCTGGACGTGGCTAACGTGAAGCTCTGGCTGGACGGTCTCTGGCTGGACGGTCTCTGGCTGGACGGTCTCTGGCTGGACGGTCTCTGGCTGGACGGTCTCTGGCTGGGCAGACGGGACGTGAACAGTCTCCGAAATGACCGCATGCTGCACAGGGACGACCACCGGGGCATTGGGGAGATGAAAGGCCCAGTCCGGCGGCTCCGGATCAAAAGAATGGCAGGGCGGAGGACGGTGTCGTGGAACTTGTCGACCACCTCCTCCCCTGCAACCTCCCCGAGTTCCGGAGAACTTCGCCAGACGAGTCCCCAGAAACGACTCATCATCTTCGATGGAAGATCTCGCTGAAGCCTTAGCCGCTGATGCTTCCTCCGTTTGTTGGGCCCATAAGGCAAAGCATTGAAAAATGTTCAATCGAGGTGGTTCCTCCCCGACCTGCAAACCACCTCTCTGTAATCCCCTTCCCTCACCATACACAGGAGAAGGGTTACGAACTCTCAAACTGCTGGATCTATTCATTGTGACGGAGTCCTTCTGTCACGATACCACACAGGAAACAGGGAAAGTAGATCCAAAAGCAGTATTTATTAAGGGGTAATCCGTACTCACAACAGTCCAGGCAAGGGTCAAAATCCATATGAGCAATCCATACATGAAAAACAAGACAAGAACACAGACCTCGGAAGTGGTGTGACAAATAACAAGGACACTGAACAGACAGGGTATATATACACACAGAACTAACAAGGTGACGGGAAACAGCTGTGTGCAATGATCAGATGAGTGGCAGAACAGAATGCTGGGAAATGTAGTCCAATGTGAATGACACCGTGAGAACGAGGACCTCTAGTGGACACCAGGAAACATAACCAGACACTGTGACAGATATCTGCAACAGAGTCTACACACAAGAATCGGCACCCGAACAATTCACAACCAGTTTAACTGTCCCTCTACCCAAGAAAGGTGATCTGACCCTGATGAACAACTACAGGGGATCAGCCTAATGTCGATCGGTCCACAAAGGTCTACAACAAAGTTATCCTGCATAGGATAAGAGACCCGATCGACAAAGTCTTGCGCACCAATCAAGCTGGCTTCAGAAGAGGTAGAGGGTGCACAGAACAAGTTCACATCCTGCGTAGAATAATCGAAGGCTACAACGACAAGAATCTCGACTACTACATCACATTTATCGACTTCCAGAAAGCATTCGACTCGATCAACAGACCAACAATGTTCGAAATCATGAGACACTATGGCATACCAAATAAATTGGTAAGAGCAGTTCGAGCAATCTACACCAACTCCAAGAGCCATGTACTAGTCGAGGGGAAGCTGTCAGAGCAATTCGACATTTCAACTGGTGTCCTACAAGGCGACACACTAGCTCCATTCCTGTTTATCATCGTTCTCGACTACGTACTAACAAAAGCTGAGGCGGAACATGCTGATACCACCCAATCCAACTGCATCGTAACACGTCTAAGAGAGTCAACTAGGCAACTTAATGTCTCACTATTCGACCTGGACTTCGCCGATGACATTGCTCTATTCGAAAACACCCTGGAAAGATTGCAGCAACAACTCACAACAACAGCCAAGTGAGCCAGGAGAGTAGGCCTTGAAGTCAACATAGGCAAGACAAAAGCATTAAGCAACAAACAACATGCTGGCCTAGACATGGCAACCCATACCCACCAGTACCTAGAGTTAAATGGTCAGAGCATCGAGTGGACAAAGAACTTTAAATATCTCGGCTCTCAAATAGCCTCTACAGAGTCAGACGTCAGAGCACGAAAAGGCCAAGCATGGGGGGCCTTTTGGAAGATGAAAAACGTCTTTCAGGCAAAGACCATTCCAATCAAACTTAAGATCAACATATTTGAAGCCGCATGCATCTCAATCCTTCTATACGGCTGCGAGAGTTGGATTATCAACAGTAAAATCAAAAACCAGCTCAATAGTTTCGCTACAAACTGCTACAGAATAATGCTCGGCATTAAACGTCCAGACAAAATCAGGAACGAAGACATCTACAAGCAAGTCGTCCGCGACCAACTCGTCCTCCGAGTGCAACAAAGGCAGCTGAGATTTGTAGGCCACTGCCTCAGAAGAAGCGAGAACGACTTAATAAACAAATATGTTTTGTATGCACCACAAGAACGGCACGGCAAAAGAGGCAGAGGAAGACCACGTAAACTGTACCATCAATACATCGGCGAGCTCATTAACAAGGACGTACCAGCTACAGCGAACAAACTGAGGGATGTGGCCAAAGATCGAAGGGAATGGAGAAAATTAGTGACCGACTGCAAACCGACCCTGTTTGCAGCCGATTGATGATGATGATGATGATGATGATGCTCTCACAAAGTTCAGGGCTTCACCCTCGGCCAATGACAAAGCACCTTTTAGTCACGCGTTTCACTCGTCGAGCGAGCGCGGTAGTTCGGATAAACATTACACTTCATGAGAAAAATATCATTGCAGAGAATCGTGATATCAATTCTAAACTAAAATATCGTGATTCATATTTTCCCCAGAATTGTGCAGGCCTATTTCCAACGCACTCATTTTTGACACTGAGAAACACAAGTGTGACTATTTTTTCCAGGACCATTCAACCTGTTTGAATCATGTCCATTATTTTGTGTGTGTGTGTGTGTGTGTGTGTGTGTGTGTGTGTGTGTGTGTGTGTGTGTGTGTGTGTGTGTGTGTGTGTTCACATAGCAAGTGCCAAAACCTTTACCAAGTTTCGTACCATTCCGATGAAGAAAGAAATTCACAAAAAACAAAACAAATGTAAAATATTTGACCGAAGCGTTTGGTAAATGTTAAACGTTTGCAGCTGCGCTTGATGCTAACTCACTTTGAGGTCCAGATGCACGACGCTGCTCCTGTGGAGGAACGCCACTCCCTCCAGAATCTGCCTCATCAGCCGCTTCACATCGTCCTCTTTAAACGCCTCGTCTCGGTCAGCCACACACTGGTTAAAGATCTCCCCTCCTGCAGCACTGCACACACACGCACACACACACACACACACACCACGCACACCACACACACGCACACACACACACACACACACACACACACACACACACACACACACGCACGCACGCACGCACGCACGCACGCACGCACGCCACGCACGCACGCACCGCACACCACACCCCACGCACAGCACACGCACACGCACACGCACACGCACACACACACACACACACACACGCACACACACGCACACACACACTAACATTAGGGATGTAACAATATATCGCAATACAAATATGCATCAATATGTATCGTGGATAGTTCACCCAAAATACAAATTGCTGTGTGAGAAAAGAAAAAAAAGAGTTTTAGTGTCAGTACTACAATAAACTACTATATATAATGTTGAATGTAATGTATAATAATGCAATGGGGGAATATTTGTGTGTCCTGATAACAATAAATAACTGATGTTACCAGTAAAAAGTCCTACATTATTAAATATATCTAGTCAGTGACAGAGATCAAGCATGTTCGTCTACAATAATTCAGTATTTTCATCTTCAGAATCATGAATATTGTTATTCTAGTGTCTCTATTGTCCTGTGCTTTGGGTTTCAGCAACAAGTCCTATTCATTTACACACACAATGTAATATCAAATTTAACATTTTAACCAACAGTAAATTTTCTTCTTAAACTTTTATCATGTGTCTTGGAGTATCGCAATAATATCTTATCGTGAAACGTATCGACTCGTGACATGAGGGTTGGTTAGTACATCCATAATTAACATGCAAATACACGGGATACGGGTCACTCAAAATGTCATTATTTACTCAATGTTGCTTTCTGATGAACACAAGGAGAGTTTCTCACAGCGATTCGGTGAACTGAACTCAATAACTGGATCAGTCGCTCTTTTGAATCAGGCAATTTCCACTAGATCTACTTCTCTATATCAGACTGAACGTTTAACTCTCCGGCATTGGGTTGTGGGGCTTGTTAAATTAACTCTTTTATTCAGCAAGGATGCATTAAATGCATCAAGTGACAGTAAAGACATTTATAATGTATTCTATTTCAAATAAATGCTGTTTTTATGAACTCTCTATTCATCAAAAAATCCTGGAAAATAAAATATATGACGGATTCCAAAAAAACTACGAAGCTGTTTGATAATAATCATAAATGTTTCTTGAGCATCAGATCATCATATTATAGTGATTTCTGAAGGATCATGTGACACTGAAGACTGGAGTAATGATGATAAATTCAGCTTTGATCACAGGAATAAATTACACTTTACTATATATTCACATAGAAAACAGATGATTTACAGTGCAATACTTGCAGCTTTGTTGAGAAAAAGAGACTTCAATCATAATTTTATGGTGTTTTAAAAAATATATATTTTTGGAGATAAAGCTGTAGTCACCATGAACTGTTGCATGAAAAAAAAAATCTTCAAAATAGAAATATTTTTTGGTTCCACGGAAGAAAGCAAAATGAATGAGGGTAAATTAAAAGGTAAATTGAACTTTAGTCCATCCATAAAAATAAAAAAAATAAAAAAGCATATTATTGTCCCTCGTGCAACTTCTGTTTCTGCCTCTACATATGCAGGATTTCAGTTCTCAGTGTTGTGTTCAGCCTGAATTAAATTGGCAGCAAAAGGAAGATCAGAAGTAATCATCATGTTCCAGGCCAGAGTTGGATATGAGTGTGTGTGTGTGTGTGTGTGTGTGTGTGTGTGTGTGTGTGTGTGTGTGTGTGTGTGTGTGTGTGTGTGTGTGTGTGTCTTCCAATAGGATATTTTAAAACCAGAGGAGCAGCTTTACGCCTCAAACAACAAGCAAAGAGCTGACCAAATGACATTTCTAAAAATGTTTGTACAAGCATGTGATTTTAACTTCAGCACATTTAGAACAATGAGCGCTCTCTTGTTCAGCTACGGCCCGCTTGTGTTCGGGACATGCCTGCAACCAGAGTCAACACTAGAGCATGATGGGATTCAGATGAGCACTATCTAAATCTAATAAACTCTAATCTAAGATCTAATCCTTATCTGACTTTAGTCCTGCTCGAATACATGAAGTGTTTTAAACTGGGGTGAGAACGTCCCGCCGGCTGAAGAAAAGTGTGTGAGGCTGGATGTGCTGTCAGCGCCAAGGGTGTAATCCATCCGCCGGAAGCTGAAGCCTCGCGGGGGCCGCCATTGTAGCAGACCATCACCTGCTGTTAGCATTCCATTGACTCCCATTCATTTTGGCGTCACTTTGACAGCGAATACCTTTACATCTGAGGCGTCCAAAGACTCCATTATTTATTTCTAAAGAAACACGACAATGTATAAAAGGCTCCATTACTGTGTATCTTACGTTATGGCCCCGTAGAAGCCGTTTTTGTAAAAATAGGCTAACGATTGCATCATAACCACGCGACTTTCTGGCGCACAATAGAGACATTACCGTATAGACAGGAGGAGAAGCTCACACGCAATCTTTTACTGTCTATGAGGCAATCGGGGGAATAGAGGTATAAAGTCAAGGGAGAAGCCCATAGATAGAGAGTCCATAAAAGCAATGGGACAAAATATTTCAACAACGTTTTTGAGGAATTAGGTGATTCAGATTTGTCTTGCCACCGCTACTAGAAGATTTACAGCTGTCAGACTGTCGTCACGCTCAGTTTGAGCCTGCAGGAAGTGCAATAATCGGGCTTCAGTCTTCTCCGTTTAAATCAATGGGGTCGCTGTGTCCATTTCTTTTACTGTCTATGGCCAGCGCAGGCTCTGCTAGCGGTTCTGCTAATAACGCAGACACATGTCCTCAGCTTGATCCTGCTCACATGCTGGGATTCACAGCCCGCTCCTGTCAGACAGCGTGATGAAGTCGATTACACAGACCGGGGAGAGACAGCACCCTCGGGCGAGAGCGGCATGTGACAGTTTATGTGAGGATGCTTTTAGGGACACAATAAGAAAATCAAGCAGAAATCTCAATCAAAATCTCAAGTATGAGCAATAGTAATAGTAATGCTTAGAAAATCAGGCTGTAGTCAATCATTTTATCCCTTAAAACTCATCTTTGATCAGCAAAATTACATATTTAAATGTTCTTTCCTTGAATATGCAAATGAGCCCCGCCTCCACTCACTCACTCACTCAGAGATCCACTGGTTGTGGCGCGACAAGCTCGATTTTTTTTCACATAGTAGAAAAATAGCCATCATTTCTGGTCATACAGAGTTAAGAAATATGAGGAAATGAACTGTTAAATGTCTACTTTTTTATGTGTCCACATACAATTGAAATAAAATATTGTGCTTTTGTAAAATAAAGAAAATAAACAGGGTGTGCGTTCTGCCTCTCGTGAACTTTTTTCTGGAGCACGTCTCTAAACTCAAACAAAACTCAGCGAATACTATTCACCCAGCCATGAGCAATATATCTTCATAATCATTTCAGTGTGTACTTTTAAATGATCTGATTCAAAACTAAAATAAATATTCTCCGGTTATGTAATATAAAAAGAGAGAGATGTCAGCCGTTCTAATTATCGTTCATTATCTGAGCAGCTCATTATTCTGCTAATGTGACACGCCCACGGAGAGCGCGCGCTAGTCAAACGCTAATGATCTGAAGCAACACATGGAGACGTGTAAACGCCCATATAAAATACTGTTTAAATTTGAATCACGTTTCTGTGTGTGAATGAATTAACGGCACAGATGGGCGCTGATGTTTACTACAGCTTTCAAAAAGATTGTTTAAATATGAATCGGGTGTATGAGTGAGTGAATGAATGAACGCACAGATGCGCACTGTTACAGACGAAATATGAAAGACAACATTTCGTTGACTAGTTTTGGATAGATTATAAAGATTATTTGACTCTAAAATACACATCAAATAAGCTTTTGTTAGCAGTTTCTGCTGTTAAATATATTGTAAGTTTTGTCAAAAAATAAACTAATCAACTGTTATAGTGTTTGTTCCAATGCAAGCTATATCAAAATAATGAATCCTTAACTTTGAAATATGTATGATAAAATGTATTGGGGTACTTTAAAAAATAATACTTTATAAGACATTTATGGAAAAAGAAAATTTTCTTTTCAAGATGTTTTTTTGTGTTCACACCCAAGCGATTTTTGCTGACGAAGAGCCGAGAGAACATTCAAATTCATTCCCTGACATTAGATAGCGCTTAATGTAAAACAGAAATCCCCCGGTACACAAGGTGGCGCTGCGCAACCTTACGCTTCTGACACTCGCTTGTCACTCAGAAGAAGAGAGCGAGTTTGTCGCGTTTGTCATATAGTTCTTTATGTTTCTGACAGCAACGAGCGACAGCTCTACATTCATCTGGCCTTGCATCTTCCTCGCCTTATTTCTTCCGGCAGAGTGTAGACGCTGTATATCTTCTTCGCCGTTACGTATGTGTGCTCGGCAAGACCGTTTTGTGTTTGAGCGCCCCCAAGTTGTGTTTTACTGTAACTTCAGAAGCTCCAGACACGTGAGCAAAAGCGCCAATCTCACTGGTCGGATAGTTTTTTGACACGGCGCGTCAAACCAAAAAAACTAACCCGAGGCGTTTTTAAAAAAAATACGCTTTTACGCGTTGCGTTTACCGCGTCGGTGTGCACACTCACATTGGCGCCCTTTGTTTAGTCACGAGGCGTTAAACGTCGGCGAATATCGCACGCGAAATTCGTTCCGGTGTGAACAGGCAGAAACCCAAAAACCAAGAAAAACCACGTCGGACAGGCAAATCAGGTGTCTCGCGCATCCAGTCGCTTCGCTTCTGAAACGCTCCTGGTGTGACGGTACGGATCCGCTTTTGCGACTGAAGCGTGGTGTCGCGACGCCTCCTCTTATTTGTACGTTGATGGGCGTTCCTCAAGTTTACCGCTATGGGCGTGGTTTTGAGCCAGCGGGGAATGTTGTGAACGTCTAGAACAAAGGACCCGCGAGAGACTTCCCCGTCTCCATGTGCTCTACTTCTATTGGATAGACGCGTCGCGTTTAACGGATTCATTTGCATAAAGATGGGCTTCTGAAACATTTTTCCAAATGCAGCGCCGCCTTCCCGGGATGCTTTGCGGGCGCGTTAAAGTAACAGTTGTCCTGATGCATGATGTGCTGACGAATGGATAAAGCAATACAAAACACCAGTCACGAATTAGAAGTCTAAAACGACCTTTTTTTTAAAGAGAAATGTAGGAGGAGCTTGAGTTTGTTCCCCAGCCCTGTTTACATCATACATCGTCAAGCGTTAATCATGCGGTAATTTACATTTTAGGGTGAACTATCCCTTTAACACGCGTGTTTACTGCGAGCGCTAGATTAGCTCAGTCTGGACACGATCTGTGACGGATGAGACGTTTGCTCAGTTAGTGTGGGATTAGACTGACTACAGCTCGTCCTCAAGAGTCTGGAAGATAAGCTGTGTGAGTGTGTGTGTGTGTGTGTGTGTGTGTGTGTGTGTGTGTGTGTGTGTGTGTGTCTCAGTCTGCAGGCTGAGAGTGAGAGGACTGAATGGATTAGGGCTGCACGATATTGGAAAAAAAAAGTCTATATGCAATAAAGAAATATCGTATCACATATTGGATATCGCATTAAGTGTGTTTTAATTATATCTAAAAGACGAAAATGATATTACCATTGCATTCTGGGGTATTTCACTAACTTCCAGGAGATGTCCCAGTAAAATTGTGGTCAAATGACCAACTAATTGCTATAAAGTATTTATATACTATTATGTTATTGATAGTATTATGGTATACTATTTATTTATATTTTTAATCAGCTTGTTATTTTTTTTTTGTACAGTTTTTAATTTTAATTTGAGTAGTTTTGTTATGTTTTTTCCCATTTTTATTATTTTATTTATATTTAGCTTTAATTTATTTTTGTCAGTTTTAGTAATTTTAGTTCTTCAGCTTATTTTTAGTTAGTTGCCAAGGCAACTATGACAACACTGCTATAACAGACCATACACAGTATATCCGTTAACACACACACACAACACTCAATCCTCTTCTGATAAATGTAAAGCACTGTTGAGTGTTTATGAGCCGGTAAACGAGGATCCTCTCATGACGGGTCAGAACCCGAGCGAGACGTGTGTGTGTGTGTGTGTGTGTGTGTGTGTGTGTGTGTGTGTGTGTGTGGGTGTGTGTGTGTGTGTGTGTGTGTGTGTGTGTGTGTGTGTGAGTGTGTGCAGCAGCAGCTGTAAAACATTCCTCTCGTCTGTGAGGCTCTTCTGTCTCTCACGAAGCTAAACGCTGAAGACATGAGGAGAAGCCGGACATCAGCCAGATCAACCGGGTCACGCGCTTCCCGGGCCGGATGAGGGTCCGTCTGCACGATCACATCACTAGTGTAGTGTAGAGGTTACACACACACACACACACACACACACACACACACATGAGGCCGAGCGACTCCGAGAGAGCCGTCTGATGGGACAGAGTTTCCCCACAGTGACGAACTCACTCGATATCAGGGGCTTATTTAGGGTTGACAATCGAGTCATCCGGATATGATTACTTCAATTAATTGCATATATTTAAGCTACACACTTCACAAACGGTTTAAAAAGTATAAAAGGTTAAAATATAAATTGATATTAAACGATAACAAAAATAATATAATAAAATATAAAAACTATTTACACTATTATTATTATTACTACTACTGATTATAAGTTATTTAAATTAGTAATAACAGCAACAAAATATTGTATTGTATATCCATATATTTGCACATTATTATTACTATTAATTATTATAATAAAACAATATAACTACTTTTTTAATATAATAGTAATTAAAATAGTAGTAAAATATGTGGTATATATATTATATATATATATATATATATATATATATATATATATATATATATATATATATATATATATATATACACACTACTTTAAATAAAAATGATAAATTATTTAAAATTGTAGTAACAAATAATAATAATAATAATAATAATGGTTGTTGTTACTACAAGTTTAAATGTATTATTATTGTTATTATTTTTTCTTAAAGTGGTGGTAGTAGTAATAACTAGTAATATTAATAATGTGCAAATGGTATATAACACATTTGCGACCCATCCAGGACTCAACAGCATTTAACTCGCATTTACAACTACAAATCGATGTGTGTGAACTGAAAAATGTTTAGGAAAATGTGCAAAAAAAGCATATCCACATATCTTTGAAAAGCCTTGAATTCAGTTAGAAGTATAAGTAACACTTTACCATAAGGTTCATTAGTTTACATGAACTAATAATGAACTGCACTTATTAACATAAACACTTATTAAGGCGAGACACAACAGGCAAAAACATCGCTTTTGTCTTTTCACTGGTCAATTTTGAGATTTTGTGATATTTGTCTTTGTCTTCTTTCAGACTTGTGGTAAAAAAGTCTGAAATGCACATTTAGGTCTTTATTTTACTACACTTCTGTTTCCGTCTGTAGATTTCTCATTAATTCACCAAAAGTTGTAGAAAACCGCTAGAAAGCTCTCTCTCTCTTGCACAACACTGTCAAATCCAAATATGGTAATTTCCTGTTTATCAGCAACCAATCGTGAAAGTAAAGGGGGATTAACTCTAAATGAGCGATCTCATTGGCTGATGCGAAATCTTGAACGCCCGTTTTCTCAAAATGACTTTTCTCTCAAACTCAAGTCTGAAATCTCCACTTCAGTCGCACATATATACACCAAACTCTCCAGTCGTGTACCTAGTTATATTATAAAGACATTTCCAGAGGGATTTGTAAATATATTATTCCTAGCCTGATTTATATAACATTTTATTCCAAAAAACATGGCGAAAATCATTTTTTAAGGCTATTGGCAGTATATTCTGATTTACAGGATAACAAAAGTAGATATCCATAAATCCCTCTGTAATTTTTTCCCCCATCTAATATGTGAACACAATGAAAAATTAATTTTGTTTTATATATATGTAAATTAGCGCATATTTAATTAGATAATGCCTAATTTGCATATTTAAACATTAAATTACAGAAAACTTGTAATACATTTTTTCCTCATCTTATTGTAGGTAATCAACTGGGAAAGTTTCATGGTGATATCTGCTAGTTAAAAAAATTACCCTATTCACCTGTAGTGTCTCGCCTTAAAACTCGGTTTTAAAATATGATCTTTCCCATTCTGGCAACCCTAACTTGTAATTTGCAATGGCTGGACACTCGGGTTGCTTCTCTACACAACCAATCACAGGCACACACATCGGTTGCAGTCGATCTGCCAATGACACAGTTATGTTCGCTCTACATGCACAACTGCTCCAGTTACTTACATCCATTTGGAAGCAATTTGACTAATCTAGGATTTGCTGTGTGTGTGTGTGTGTGTTGTGTGTGTGTGTGTGTGTGTGTGTGTGTGTGTGTGTGTGTGTGTGTGTGTGTGTGTGTGTGTGTGTGACCTAACGTGCATCACAAACTGTATTGAGCCTTTCTTGTAATAGGATGTGTTTGTATCGACTATTAAAATTTGCTAGGGTTGTAACCATACCCAAAAAAAAAAAGGACATGTGACACCATGAACACAAGTTAGGTTTTCATCATTAGCATATCGTGCACGTGTAGCAAGGTTTTTCTATCTGTGCTTCATTTATATGCTCAGGTCATGAATGTTATTTCTGAGTTATTTTTTAGATTATGTAATATTGTTAAAACGGATTTCATAAAATTGGTATCGAAAAAAGTTTTGTTCAGGAACCGGTATCGAAGTCAAGGTATCGTATCGATATCGAAAATGTAATTGTTTTGCACTGATTAGTTTGTCTGCAAGGTGGCAACACTGACTGACCCTTAAAAAAGAAAAGAAATGGATGAGACAACAACAAACTACAGGAGACGGCAACAATAGATGATGGCTTATGTGACACGCAACTCTAGTTTAAACGAGTACCGAAATATTTTATCGGTCATAACTTTTGGAGAGAGAAATAGCAGTTATTGGACAAGAATGAAAATGTAATTGCATGTGTTGACCATGTGTTTGTGCACACTTTTTAATTCAGTATGTTTTGATAGATTAAGCGATTGCATGAACATGCATGAAAGTGCATGAACGTGCATGAAAGTGCATGAAAGTGCATGAAAGTGTACTTTAGGCTTAGGATTTTAGAAATGTGTGCAATGGCAAGCACCACTTTTGCAAGTTACACTAATAATGTTTTTTAAATGCATGAACAAACTGTAAAAAGCAGTCACACATGCAATGAATTCTGAACAATGTTGGCAATAGTGGTATAAAAAACTGATTTTGAACAATGCTTTTTGTCAGATGCATGTGAAAATCCCCGGTGTTTGGACGCAGCTGCTGGTGAAGGAGGGCCGTGTGGGCCGAGAGACTGAACTCAGTCCAGCTGAGCACATCCGTTCACTGTGGAGTGAGGACAGGCCCTGGAGCGCAGAGATCTCCTCGAGCCGAGCCCGTCCAGACAGCAGAGCCGGGGATACTGGGAGTCATGGGATCGGTGTTTACCAGCGAACCCGTCATATGTTCAGGCGTGCTGCAAAATCATCAACTAATCCTCATCATAGGAGTTCTGCTTCTCTTGATTAATAAGGATAATCGTTTGTGATATTCCTCTGCGATAAAATCTTTCATTTTTATTTGATATTTCCACTATCTTGCATTGCTACCAAGCTTTAAACACCCAAATCAGAGCCTTTTTTTATTTTAAGTCCCCCTTTGGTTAATCATTTTATCCCTTAAAACTCATATTTGATCACCAAAATGACATATTGAAATTTTTTTCCTAATTCACCCTTGCCTCATTTAGTATGCGCGGTTCTATGAATATGCAAATGAGCCCCGCCTCCACTCACTCGCTCAGAGATCCACTGGTTGACGATCACACGTTGATCTGATTGGTTACAAGGTCGTTTGTAACATCAGAAACACCAGCGATTTCCCTAACTTGCCCCTTAAAAGGTGTGTGCTTTGCTTGAACACATTATTAAAAGAATTAATCGAAAATGTTAACGTCATTTGGGGAATTGGAGTTAATATTAGGAATTTCACTGGTTTAGTTTTTAGGAGAAGCTTCTTGTAACATTTTCATTCATTTAAAAAGTGTTAATTTCTATGATAAATATAATCAGGACTTTAAGGTCAAATAAACCATGCAAGTTGATGTTCTCTCAATTTGTGCAATAATTCTGAAATTTCTAAAATAACAATAATCGTGATTATAATTTTTGAGCAAACTAATTGTGATTATCAGTTTATCTATAATGGTGCAGCTGTTGGTGTCTCCTGGTCTCTGTGTTTGGGAGACTCTATGGGCTGTGTGTTTTTGGAGAGCAGATTAACATTCCTGCGCTGACCCCTCTCCCCACTGCTGGGTCAGTCCATTCACGGACACTGGGAACCGGGTCAGCCGGGACAGAAGCAGATGCTCAGCACCAGACCAACACACTGCGATCAGCCACTCACGTCACGTCACCGGATTAGCATTATACTCCCATGCCAAAGTGGAAATGCTTACATAGTGTCAGGATTCAACTCACATTCACAATAAAAGCCCTAGAATGAGTCGCTGCTTGATCTTTAAGCCGGGCGCACTGTGCGATTTATAAGATGCTTGTTGCTTGTCAGACTGTACGAACATGATCATCACTGTAAGCCATGTCACACTGTAATGCTGCGTTCACACCAGACGCGAATAGTGCGTCAAATTCGCGTCTAGTTATACGCTTTAAAACTTTGAATCCATTCCCGCATCAAGAGCGAAATTGACGTGCGTAAAAAACAAAAGTTTGAAGCCAAATTTACGCACATAAACAGAGGCGAAATACGTTGACGGCCATCTTTTTACAAGATGGCTGATGTTGATCGAGCATTCATCGAGAGGGTCACCGCTCTGTATTTGCTCTGGAGAGCAGAACTGTGGCGTAGGGGTCATCGTCGCCGTACTGGGGTCCAACAGACCCTCCGGAGGCGTTCCCAGTTTGGCGAGTTTCACCAGTTGCAAAAAGCCTCTAAAAGTGATTAACCTATCCTCACACAACACTGTCCAGACATGAACTATATGTTATATGCACTAAAGTAGCCTATGTTGGTTGTCTTTACATTAGAATAATAATGTTTCATATAATCTAGATTAGATACGGAAAAAATAGCATTCAATAGAAAAATAAATATGTCTCATATATTGAAATCAAGGTTTTATGTGATAAAATATTTGCTTTGTTGTGCATTAGAACCACACCAGGCATTGTCATATTACAAAATCATTTATTGAGTACAAACATATAAAATAAGTTATTAAGACCAAACATATAAACCTTATAAACTGAAAACCTGTCCTGTTTATCCCGTCACTTTACCACGTGACAGCAGCAAGGCTCCTGATTGGTTAACGCGAAGCGAACTGACGCAGAAGTTCAGATTTTTCAACTCGGGCGTCAAACGCGTGAATGCACAAAAAGCACTAAACAAAATCATTCGCGCGTAACGCATTTTTGCATTGACTTCACATTGAAATCACTCGCGCCAGACGCTCTATTCGCGTCTTGACGACTCGCTCTCTCTCGTTTCATACAAAGTCAGCGGCGGCCATTTTGTGACTATTGTTTTGTACACTGTTGGATTATGAGAAACAAACAGGTACGATTTTAAAACAGTTTAATCTGAAATCAATATCTCTAATCTCCATAATTATTAAAGTGTTGAAATGCTGTGTAATAAGTGATATGACTGTATACCGTCTCTCTTAAATGTCCGTCTAGTTTGATCTCGCCGCTGAAACTGCTCTCTCCGCGCAAGCTTTGCATTTAAAGAGCTAATAAAATATTTCAACTATTTTGTGTCTAATTATTTACTGATGTGGCAAGTATCTGTGTAATAAGCGGGATAATGATACATAACACGTTCGGTAACGGTGAGCTGCGTTACACGCGGGACTGAAATGCGGGCTACAAAGAAATCTCTAACGTTAATTAGAGAATCATAGGAGTCGTAGAGTCGTAGGAGAATCACTGCAGGACTGAGAGGAATTCATCCGAGATAAAATTTTATCGCAATGGTCATTAATCGGCTGTCGGTAAACAAGTCAAACTAACGATCAAAGACTTCAGATTTTAGCCTAAGATCAGAGGAATGCTTTAGGATTTGCTAAATGTGTCTCAGACGGCCTAAATCGCACAGTGCGCACCAGCTTTAGAAAGACACGAGTGCAGAGACATAATGAAATAGAGTTCAAATTGTATTAATCAATGAATCCATCAAACTCCAGATCAAAATGTCCACAGACACGAAGTTAAACCCCATCTGTGCTCATTGTCTGGGTCTGACGAGAGGATATGCTTGAGTGCAAGCCAGAAATGTGTGACCCACTTCATGCCAGATGAAATAAACCATCAACGTGACCTTTATAGATCAAATTAGCCTCATATGACCAACAACAGGATGAAAATATGGGCTGAATTGGAGCACACAAACCGATATTGAGTGAATTTGCCCCTAGAGTACAGTAAAGTGGGTGAGGGAGTACAGCAGCTGTACAGTAAAGATGAGGAGCGCACGGACAGGCTTTGTCCAAAGTTCAATGTCAATGTCAGCGTTTGGCTTCAAGGGAAACCCAATATGCCAGTGCACACATGCATACATTACCAGTGTGTGTGTGTGTGTGTGTGTGTGTGTGTGTGTGGATGCTGAGCGTAGCTGGAATAGCGACTGCTCACTGAGGCATGCTCAGTAACGCTTTGGAGGGCTTATGGGTGGATTAGCGCTCTTTGCTTTTCACTCGCTCTTGTTTTCTCTCCATGTTCTCCGCTCCGTCTCTTATTTCAATCTACTGCTCATTTACCAGCACTGATCCGCACTCGCTCTGCACTTCCTTAATTGGATAGGATGGGATTTCACCTCAATATTTAACAGCCTGTCGTGATGCTGGCTGTGCTTCTGATTACGTTAGTCTGCAAAATCACTATAATGCAGTGACTAAATGAGAGATTCTTATGTTTTAAACATGTTTGAATATACAAGTGCACAAGATATTTGAGAGCTAGAAATCTGTATAAATATTGGATATTCTGAATCATCTTTTGCATTCAATAGAAGACAGAAAATCATACGGGTTTGGAATTACAAGAGAGAGAGTGTATATTAATATTAGCAAACTAAATGTGTACTGACACATGATTTCAAGATTTAATTGACATTGACTGTAGATTAAATCTCTGAATCAAATCAAAATTTAAAAATATAGCATGGCAGTATTTCTTGAGATTAAAAATAAATCTCTAAATTATGTAAACTATACAGGAAAACCCTCTCACTTAATGCACTACTATAATTTTAAAGGGTAAAATTAACAACACAGCCTAAACAATTAAATACAATTGCTATTTATATTTAGATACAATAATAAACACTCAAATAAAAATGAGTTGTACACAAACTTTTAAAATGCCGCAATTGCGGAGACTTTGCTTTTTATCAGAAGTAATAAAAAATAATAATTAGATGCTCTAAAACTAATGTTTAAAAATGTTATTCATGCAACAAATGAAAACCTGCATAGACTAAACGATTTAGTGATAGGCAGGAAAATGAATAAATGTGATGTTTTAGCTTTAAACTAAGTCTGAAATTCTCGTCCGAAATTTTCGCACAATAAAAAATAAATACGACCTCACGTTGTCAATCACGTTTACACACTCCCTCCGAAACTTTCGCCCTTCGTGAAAAAATTCGGATCGAGGTTGATTTTCTGCGTTTTTCAAAATGTTTTTGAGAGGTGTTTTGACAGTTCACAGCCACCGGATGACGAATCCATTCGGGTCACATGACGTCACTGTAGCTTTGCTCCGCCATCTTTGTCTCAGTAATGCCTGCAATATGATGTGCAGCCGAAAGAGGAACCCTGAACTGGTATTTTATTCTATACCAAAAGAAAAGGATAGAAGTATATGAATTCGTTCAATTCCTAGTTTACTCCTTAAAGTCTAATTTTGCTGAGCTGCTATTTTTGGTTCGTGGTCATAATGAACACAGATTGACATGAAAATGTAGTAATTTCATCATAAATGCGTTTAATTAAATAAAATTTAGTAATCTTACCATAATGTTTTCTTTGGAGGCTTTATACTGCCGTGTGTTTATGAGCTCAAGTGTTTGATTGAGATTATCTGATATTTGTTGTTTCAATTCAAATGGGCAGTTTGGGCGGCCATACCGGGCGAGATCGCTAGTTCTGTTTGTAGTGACATAGGTGGCATCTATGAATACGAAGGTTTGGGACTCAGTGTGCAAGGACCTGAAGACTGAATGCGTGACACTCACTACTCCAGGACGAGCACCATCTCGCTGGGCATCTCGTAGACCTCGTGCAGATCGACGACGCGAGCGCAGGCTCCCGCTAGCTCCAGGACGGCGATCTCGTGAAGGATCTCGCTTCTGCAGTCCTGGCCCTTCCTCCTCTTCCTCATGTACTTCGCTGCAAACTCTTTACCTGTGCTTTTCTCCACACATTTCCTCACCACTGCAAACTTGCCTCTGAGAGCGAGAGAAAACACGGGGAAGAGTGTTAGTTAGCAGTTAGAGGATCTCAGAATGAGGAGCTGGGTTATTATCGGTACTAAAACTATTGAAGGGGAACAAGTCAAGTTTTCAAAGTCTCTACTAGAACAGATTCGAATGCTTGATGTTAAACCATTGCTGATCACATGACGGAGGTGTGCGTGGTGTGTGTGTGTGTGTGTGTGTGTGTGTGTGTGTGTGTGTGTGAGAGAGAGAGAGTGTGTGTGTCTTCCCAGTTTGTCAGTAACGCTTTTCCAGAAAGCATCGTTAGCCAACTATAGTTGCAAGTTCTGTCATTTTCAGCAGTTCAACGAGTCTGTGTTTCCCGAAAAACAACGTTCTAATGAACATTTGCAAACAGCATCGCAGAGTTGTGTGTGTGAGCGACAGATCTCGAGCTGTGATTAGAAGCAGAGTTTCTAGTTTGCATGACAATCACGAGTCTATGATTGAATCTGGAAATAAAGCAACAAAACTGAGAAAAATTGAAATATTCTTACAATACAATGTTTATTTATAAAGCACAATTTAAAAACAACAGAGGTTGACCAAAGTGCTGTATAAAAGTTATAAAACAAAACACAAGCTGTAAAATAGTAAAAGTAAAAATAAAATCCTAAAACAGCAAGTCAAGGTATATTAAACGGCAAAGAAAATAAATGCGTCTTGAGGCAGGACTTAAAGTTCTGATATGAACCGGGAGAGTATTCCACAGTTTCGGGCCGGTGACAGAAAAGCCACGATCACCTCTATT
This sequence comes from Chrosomus eos, assembly GCA_036326025.1. Lineage (NCBI taxonomy): Eukaryota > Metazoa > Chordata > Actinopteri > Cypriniformes > Leuciscidae > Chrosomus > Chrosomus eos. The sequence goes on from CM070840.1 coordinate 31,955,520, forward strand.
ATTTAATCTTGTCCTGGACTTGCAATAGTCCGGAGTTAGCAGATCTAAGTGAGCTTGACTGAACGTAGGGGTGTAGCAAATCTGTTAAATACTGTGGGGTCTCATTACCAATGGATTAAAAAACAAACATTAGAACTCTGAAATCAATTCTATATTTGATCAGCAGCCAATTTAGTGAGATCAAGATTCAGATTCGCATTCACCATTCTTCAGATGGCGTGTCCGTAATTTATAGCAAAACATCTAGCATTAATTCGATCCCAGATGGATTCATTAAAAGTAGTTATTACTCCAACACATCCGTGACATTACATTATTAACCAACGTGGTTGAACGACTAATATGCAACAATGTGAATTCGGGAAACAGTCGAGACTATAGTTGATTTCATTAAAGATGAATTGTACTACGGTAGTTAAGCAGCGAGTGACGTCACTGTACAGGAAACACACTCCTGTTTACTTCCTGTCTCTATGAAGCCCCTCCTCCTGAAAGCACACTGTGCTCTGATTGGTCGGCTGGAGCAGTGTGTTGTGATTGGTCGAGCGCTTCGAGTGTGTTTGGGAAATTCCATAACCACCAGTTTAACACACCACTAACTAACTCAACCAGGCCCCGCCCCTTTATTCTGCGTATTATTATTATAATGAGGAATATTGTGACGTGACTATTGTGATCATTCACTGTGTGAATCAAATTTCTTGCCAGTTTGCTAATTCAAAAGAAAAAATGAGAAGCTGAACGCAACATGCTTTTACATCACCAACTCGACCTACTAGTAGAGCTCACATTTCCATGCATCCCATTAAACGGTCACATACACACACAAAACAACTTTGTTCAGGGCCTCTTTTCATTTGCTTCAGTGAAAGCCGGCGCTGGAGGGTTCAGCAGGGGAGGGGTGTGTGTATCTAAAGATGGCACACTTGTTATCACCACGGTTCAACGTGCCTTTGTCCCCCGGCATATTTGCGGGATGAAATCATCCCAAAGCCCGGACTGTCCCTCTGTGTCCCACTTTCAGCACTGAACTTGAAGATGAGGAAGACGAGGAGAAATAACAGCAGACAGGGAACATCTCGCCGAGAGGATTCTGGAGAAAGCGTTTGAGTTTGAGACGACACTCCTGCTGAGAGAACCACCCTGTTCCTGAGACTCGGGACACACTGAGTCTGTCTCGCTGAACATGTATCGCACTGTGTGTTATTTCTGTACAGGTTTCCAAGAATATTCATACGGGCCCTTATAGCCCAACACCCATCCCTCATTATGAGGAGAAACCGGCCCTAAAACCCACGCTATCGGTCCAGTCAGAAGCGGACATGACTAACTATACAAATACAACAGTCAAACGCCAGACGAAAAACTGATTTAATTGATGTTTGATCTACTTCCATTAGTCAGAGGTAGACGTGAGAGATAATTTACACTCAATTCCAAAAAGTGTTTTTTTAACAATCCAGTATTGTGCAGTGAGACCAGAATGTCAAATTGAATACTTCTTATAATGATTATGATGAAATAATAATAATAGTGTCCATTGATATTATTACTACTACTATTACAATAATAGCAAATATAATTTGACAAATATCGTTAATAATAATAATAATAATATTATTTATTTTTTTTGTTTTAGATTGAACTGTGTTTCGGTTACCATTGTTCCTGTGTTTACTCTTGTTTCCTTCGTTCCTGGTTCGTTTACATAGTGCAGAGAAATGGCAAATAATAACAGTTTTATTTTCTTCAACAAGGGTTTAGAGGCAGACAAGACCAAAATAACACACAGAACAATACTTTTTTCAATTTCTACATTTTCTAAAAAAAAAAAAAAAAAAAAAAATGTCAGTCCCTCCAGAAAAACGTGATTATGCGATCGCATGATTCAATGCATAATTAGATAAATTTGAAAAATGTTGCGTTTGCTTCACACAAGAGCCGCCGTCTCCCTGTCGCCATGGGAACGTTATGAAATGACGTAATTACGCGACGTGAACATCATCGAAAAGCTGTGAAAAAGAAGCACACATTTTATTTCTTTACATTTTATTTATTAATTTTTCAGAAGTTGTAGCATATTCCTTTAGTAAAGCTCCAGAACTGGTTTGACTCATCAATGTTTTGAAAGTTTGATGTGTTTATTAAGATCTGAAATAAAACAAGATGAACTGAAATATTCCAGCACTTTCTGTGATGTAGTGTGCTTGCTTATCATAGGAAGTAATAAGAAATGACTCTTTACAGTAAGGTAGTAGCCTAGTGAGAACAGGGTGTTGTGTATCCCGCATATTCCATCGCATTTTTTAAGAAAACGTGCCGCATAATCAAGGATTTTTGACTATCACACACAAAAACTGATTTTGCACTGCCACTTTGCACTAGTTTACTTAAATTACGATAATCTAAATGTCATGTTTGACAAATACATAAACTGGAAGGTGACTGATGAAAGAAAGCCACTAGACAAATCCTTAAAACAGAGTCAAAGTTGATTTAAAACGCAGAAAGTGTAGTCTCAGAAGCATAGTTAGCAATGCTGAAACGCTGGTCAGACTCGAGGCTTAGCGGCTCGTTTAGAAACACAGCGAAGAGAAGCGGCGGGGAGATTAGCACGGCTGCACTGTGGAGGAAGTTCATGTTAAACGTCCCGAATCACATGTCCTGAACTGGCCTTCTCCGACCATCTGCTCCCACACCACAACACACACACACACACACACACACACACACACACACACACACACACACACACACACACACACACACACACACACACACACACACACACACACACACACACACACACTGAGGATCCATTACAGCGTTATCCATATTCGCTCGCGTCTCAGCGCAAGCATGACTGATGTGCCTAGCAAGAGATGCATGTGGGCGTCTGTGAAAATGGCTTGTTTTCAAGTCTCTCGAGGTTAAAACTATATAAGGCTCTATTTTAAGGATCTAAGCACAAGGTCTAAAGCGCACGCCGCAAGGGTCACTTATGGCGGGTCCGAATCTGCGTTTGCTAGTTTATCGACGGGAAAATGGTCAGCGCTCCCGGCGCATGGTCTAAAAGGGTCGTCTCTATTCTCGTAATGAGTGTGTTTTGGGTGTAACGTGTGTGTGTGTGTGTGTGTGTAATATGCAGACTGTTGTGGACCCGCCTATAGGCGCACATTACTAACGCGCTCTTTAAAAAAACAAAACAAATATGCGCATTGACTTTAGACCAGTTTCAGTTGGTCAATGGCTCAGTTTATGTCAGTTCCTCAAAATAGCAACGCGCCTGAACACACCTCGTTCTCAGACCAGCAGCCCATGGGCGCAAATGCATTTGTATTTAAACAACGTGGCGCAGAACGTGAAAATGAAAACTGCGTCGGGCTGAAACTAGTGGTGTGAACCTACACTGGTCTCACGATTCGGTTCGATTACGATTATCATGTCACCAATTCAATTCAATTCGACATCACAATGCACCGCATCCTCAATTTTACTTCAAAAGTGTGTGTGTGTGTGTGTGTGTGTGTGTGTGTGTGTGTGTGTGTGTGTGTGTGTGTGTGTGTGTGTGTGTGTGTGTGGTTCGCCTGTTCGGGAAGTCGCAGTGACAGAAACAGTGATATTCCAGTTTAAGTTGCAAGGGAGTAAAGCCTGTTTATGCCATTAAGAAAATGAAATTCTGTCAAATCAATTTTGTTTTGTTTAATTTAAAAGCAGTGCTCATTCATCATCAGTGTAACGTTACCCTGGAGACGCGCGCATCAACCGCCACCGAGTCTGTTGAAGACGATCATCCGCGTAACAACACAGAATAATTGTAATTTGACCATCGGGGTGCGGATTAGGGTTGCCACCTGTCCGGTTTTACCGTATTGTCCTTCTTTTAATAACCTGTCCGGGGAAATGTATCACTCTCCTGGGACACTGAATGTCCCGGTTTTCGAAAGGCTACGTGAATATGTATGTTCAAACCGTGTAGCGCGCGCACGGCAGAGAGGGAGAGTGAGACCTTGCGTGTGTGTGCATGTGTGCCTCAAGAAGCGCATGTAAGAATTTAATTACTCACATCTCCTCCCTCTGCCCGTGTATGCTACCGCGACAAAGCACATACGCGATAAATGACGTCAGAAAAGCATCAGTACATTATAATCGGTTATGGTCTATTACTGAACCGATACCGAATCGTCCTCGTCTACATTGCGATGCATCGTAGAAACGATTAATTTCGAAACCCCTAGCTGAAACTAGCAAAACACACTTGCGTCGCGCCTGGCGCTGCATTGCTCCGGGTGTGTGATGATGATGTTTGCCATTCCTCATGCATTCCTGCACGTTCCTCACTGTGAGCGACACTGGAGAAATGCAGGATCAGCAGGACATCTGCGGAAAGGGAGATCAGGTGGAGCTAGCTCATCTGCTAAAGGCATCTCGGACGCAGGATCTGATCGCTAACATCAATCCGCGCAGGAATGTGGAAGCGGATAGAAGACGACTTCATGCATTCTTTGTGAAAACACATGTGCAACATTCAGTCACATTCAATTGTCTGAAACTAGGAAACTCATGAAAAAAACCTCAATGGACAGATGAAAAAAGAACTACACAGGCAAACGTATTGTTCTTATGTTTTAATTGGGTTGCTGAAGCAAAAACGCCTGCACTGACCAGGCTCATGTGAGAGTCATGGGTTCAGAAAGGGTTTCAGCCATCAAAGGAAGTTTTCCATCCCCATTCTGTCCAGAACTCCTGAGATTTACTACACACAGCTGGGATTGCCTTCCTCCTTTCTTCAAAAAATGTGGTGATTAATGGGGTAAGTAGAAGAAAAATGTCCTTGTTCTGGGCTGTCCCAATACACTCTGGGAGTAAAGTTAAGCATCGCTGTACGGGTTTCTTCAAGACAGGGAGACCCGTTCTTTACCTCAGAACTGAATGTCTTTTGGGTCAGATGATATGCAACCAAAACCATCTAAAATTAATGAAATCATTCTGATTACATGCTACTTTTTTATTCCGACTGTGTTACTAATATGCATGTAAACACAGCCTGTGTTTCTCACACCACCTCACAGTGTTGTCAAAAAACTCGGTACTTCGGTACCAAGTCGGTACTATAAAAATTAAACAGTTACAGTACCAGCTTTTCTTAAGTAGCGGTAGTACCGGGTTAATCCGGTTCTTGATGCGCTGTCTGAAAGGTGCAGAGATGCGTCCTCTTCATAAAAGCACATGGAACATATTTTCACTTCATTCATTGTGCATTAAATAATGTACAGATAAAACTTTTGATTTTAAAAATGTATTAGTACATTTTTAAATTAAGACCAAGGAGAATAATTGCTACAGTATATAACTATGGTTTATTGTTATGTTATCTAACAAATGAAATCTTATTGTAAAGTGTTTTTAATACTACAGTTTCCATCTTTGTAACCGTGATATACACTTTAATAATATATGTAAATGTAATCTAAATTAAGCTTTGGTACCGAGAACCGTGGATTTTCACTGGTATTGGTACCGAATACTGACATTTTGGTTCCGTGTCAACACTACCACCTCAGTAAACTTCCAGTGCAAATTACCTCCTGTTTTTCAGAAACTCAACAGAAATCTGATCCAATGCAATATCTTATACAGTCACGCATCCCTACATTATAAGTCACTTGCCTAACTAATGGATGGAATGCATGAAACTAATAATGTGACCTTGCATCTAAAGTACTTTAAGTCTTCAAACAAAGAGTGCAACTATACATGACAGCAAGACATTTTTGAGAATTGATCCACAAGACTCGTTCATTAAAATCCCAACAGTGCCGTAATCACTCTGATTGAGACCGATTCACAAACACTAGAGCACCTTCCGCTCCTTTGAAAAGCTAATAGGCTTTTGCTGGCCTTGACTGCATGGCTGTGGCATACCTCCATTACCATGGTGTTGGGTTAATCTGACGGCTTCTTAAAAACACGAATGCCACGGGGGAATGTGATAAAGAAACTCTAAGCTCCTCATATAATACCTGCCACCCGGTCGTGCCATCGTTCCCCGCTGTTGCTTTGAGCCGAAAGGCTTTGAATACTTTGGTTTCTGAGAACTTCAACGGATGTCGCACGAGACTGTAACTAATCGTGACAACAGCTCACAATCATTTACAAATGGAATTTTACCAGTGAGCAGTTTTCAGGTCACACTCTCGCCATGATGTTGTGTTAAATATGACTTCTATTACCGTACGGCATTCGGTAAGTGCTCCGCGGTTGACCGACGTCAAAGAGTATAGAAGAACAAGAGGCGAAACTCTGATGCTGTTTTGGTAACAGCCACTAGGTGGCGCTTCGGGAGCGCGGCCGCCATTTTGGGGTGAAGATTCCAACTGGAGTGACTGGACAACAGCAGATAACAGTTTTCTGAGGTAGTTTTTTCTTGCATTATTGAGTATTTCCATTTTATGCAACTTTACACATTTACTACTATTATTAGTTACCAACTCCACTAGGCCTGAAATATATTTTGTATGTTTTAATCCCCTGGATCGCTAAAACATGATGATCTTATAGACCATGATGCATTGCTGTGTCCGTTATCCTATAATCCCACTTGGACAGTGGCTGTGTTTTTGTTTACATAGTCTTGCTTTAACGGTCATTAATATAAGATATATAACAGCTTTACAGTAAACTTCTTATATTTAATGTCCAACATTTACATTTTAGTACAATTACATTTATTTGCTGAATTCATTTATTTCATTGATAACTTATTTTGTATGTAACGTTATGTGTGCCTCCTGGGAAACGGTCTAACGTTATTATAACATTATGAACTCATATCACTTTATTCTTACTGTCACACTTAATGTAGAGAGTAATATAATTAATTAAATCCTGAACTTCACTGTCTCGAGTTATGTGGGGAAAAGCCTGGTTAGAAACTTCTTTTTATCTGCTATAACGTTAACTGTTGTGTGTTAAAATAATCACCTAATTATTTAACCTAAAAATGTCTGCACTGGACTAAATATATGTATAATATATGACTGCCGAGTCGCTTTCACCCCAAAATGGCGGAAGCGTAGCGCTGGTGCTGCAATGGAACCTTCTATTGGCTTTCACTTCTTGTAAATATACGTTCTTTGCCGACGTTGAGGGCCTTTGAGTTCTGGAGATGCTGGAGACACACACTGTGATTTGGAGACTTGTGTCTTTTAAATGAGCACATTTCCAGAGTCTGAGGACTCACACAAACCACGGCTTTCATGCGTGCGGGACGAGGGTTGACGGCTGGGTCACGGTTTATGTGAAATAGCGTACATATCAAGAGCAGATGGTGTGTCTGAGAGAGAATAGGGTTATATGGTCAGCAGTCGGACAACTTGTAAGTTAGAAAGTTATGGAGAAACTGTGAACATTACTCAAACTTGGGCCAAAAAAGAGGGTTTAAATACATTAAAGCTTTCGAAACTTATAAAACCAGACAGTGAATTCAAGATAAAGACTATTTGTCATTCCAGTTCTCGATGTCAATCACATTCACAGAGCTCGTTTGTCAAGTATTACAGTATTTTACCTTTAAATCACATTGGGACGATGTCATCGAGTCAAACCATTCAACAAAACGCCATCAGTCTTTCTATAACCCCAATTCAGAAAATACACAAAAAGTTCAACTATCTATATGCATTTACAGTGTCACCAAGAAAAGACTAATTTCAAGTCTTCTTAAGATACAAATCACCATTTTCAGTTATAAGAGGGCAGAAGACACAAAGACACACCCTGAAGACCATCGGGACTCACATATGAATAAGATTTAAGATTAACATTGGCAAAGAAAGTGACCCAATAACTAGGCCTAGCTATTTGTAGTCAGCATTAAACGGAAGTTGCGCTAGTCTTTTCTTCTCTATTGTGTCATATATAGAGTGAAACGCTTCTGGAAGAAGAACACATGTGGGCGGGGCTTGATTGTGTCTGTGGGCGGGGCTTGATTGTGTCTGTGGGCGGGCTTGATTGTGTCTGTGGGCGGGGCTTGATTTTGATGTGGGCGGGCTGATTGTGTCTGTGGGCGGCTTGATTGTGTCTGTGGGCGGGGCTTGATTGTGTCTGTGGGGTGGGCTTGATTTTGACTGTGGGCGGGGCTTGATTGTGTCTGTGGGCGGGGCTTGATTGTGTCTGTGGGCGGGGCTTGATTGTGTCTGTGGGCGGGGCTTGATTGTGTCTGTGGGCGGGGCTTGATTTTGACTGTGGGCGGGGCTTGATTGTGTCTGTGGGCGGGGCTTGATTGTGTCTGTGGGTGGGGCTTGATTGTGTCTGTGGGCGGGGCTTGATTGTCTGTGGGCGGGGCTTGATTGTGTCTGTGTGGAACTGATTGGACTGTTGTGGTTTGCTATTGGCTGATCTCATGTAAGTGACAGGTTATAGCCCCGCCCTAGTCATCAGAGAAGAGAGATGCTGCAAGAGGAACTTATTCTCATTCAACAGGAACATGAATTTAAAATGAAATAATTTCAAAATAAAGATCTGCACAGATAAATAGTTTATAATAAATATTGCAATATTCCAAAAAATAAGAATGGTTAACTTTGATTACATGGTGACTTTAAGGGTAATATGACTTTGAACTTGCACAACATGGGCGATCAGAGTTAAATACCTTAATCCTCTTGAGTCTCTGAGCTTTTGTTTACTAGACGGTGACATCACTGAAAGTAAATCAACAACACTTCCTCTACAGAACCTTATTTTGTTCACTTTCTGCAAATACTGAAAGGGTTCAGAGTTGGTTCTAGCAAAGAGTGTAACCAAGTGTGACGTTAACAACCCTAAAAGAGTAGTTCACACTCAACAAAAAATATTTTTATTTTCTATGCAGATTCACTCCTCAATCTGCATTTTGCCTACATGCTGCATCTCCATTGGTCTCAGAAGCAAGTTACTACTCTTATTAAAATGCATGACTTCTGGTTGCTTTATTTCTATAACTCACAGTCATCGGCAACATCACTTCTCATCATAAGAGATATTTTTGATATTAATGACGTCTCGGCTTCATACTTTACAGTTGTCAAAGAAGGCAGCCTATGGGAGTAAAATAATGCCAAATGTTTTTGAAACAAAAAAGCCTGTTGACTTGCACTACTTGAAAAAAATATGCATTGTAGTTTTAGGGCTTGCATTTTATGGGCTGAAATTCAGCATGGTTGAATATTATTTAAGCTGTGAAAATTTCAAGTAAAAACATTTCAAATACATTTTCATCATTCAAAATTGTATCCATATTCACTGTTCATATTTCACTTCCAAAATATTCAAACTGTTTAAAAATACAACCTGTAATCTTCAACAGGCAATTTTCGCTGTAAAGCTATTCTATTGCTGTTATATATTTATTGTCCAACATTTACATTTTAGTACAATTACATTTATTTGCTGAATTCATTTATTTCATTGATAACTTATTTGTGTATGTAACGTTATGTGTGCCTCCTGGGAAACGGTCTAACGTTATTATAACGTTATGAACTCATATCACTTTATTCTTACCTGTCACACTTAATGTAGAGAGTAATATAATTAATTAAATCCTGAACTTCACTGTCTCGAGTTATGTGGGGGAAAGCCTGGTTAGAAACTTCTTTTTAACCGCTATAACGTTAACTGTTGTGTGTTAAAATAATCACCTAATTACTTCAACCTATAAATGAGCTCTGCACTGGACTAATATATGTATAATATATGACTGCCGAGTCGCTTTCACCCCAAAATGGCGGAAGCGTAGCGCTGGTGCTGCAATGGAACCTTCTATTGGCTTTCACTTCTTGTAAATATACGTTCTTTGGTTAGATCAAGCCCCGGGAATGTGATTTATAGATTATCATGACAGAATATGCTAATCAATGACTGTAAGATAGTAACTCCACATCAGCTGCATACATTCATCAACTAACCATTCAGAAATGTGAAAGGGCATTATAGGACCGCTCTAAACAGAGAGAGCGCAGGTAATTAGCCTCAGCACCACTCGTACAGGAGCAAAAGCTCTTACAAAAACAACACACACGTCCCGTCAGCACACACTCGTCCCGTCAGCACACACTCGTCCCGTCAGCACACACTCGTTCACCACTCCTGGACTGAAAGCGAGGCTGTTTGCTCGGTGTCTGAGACACGGAGGAATAATGAACTCTGACATGTGACCCGGAGCAGGGACGCATATTTTCTGAGCGTCTAAGGAAAGAGCATTACCTCATCTGAAAGCCTTTACGCTGTTTTTTTTGGACCTGACTAGGCCCTTTCAGCACCTCGCTTTTGTTAAACGGTGGTAATTATGCAGAAAACAGATCTGGTTAGTGCAGACAAACACATTACGTGTTCTGACAAACCCTATAACCCCAGTGTGGGCTGTAGCTCAAACATTAAACTTTACATGGATAAAGAGCCATTCACACCAAGGATGATGAGAACTATAACGACACAGAGAAATTAAATCGTAGGAATCAGACCGATTTTTTCCCAGCTGATGAACGATAAAAACATTGACAGCCAATCAGAATCCTTGTTGCCAAGTTGCTGTGCAACGATTAATCGCATCCAAAATAAAAGTTTGTGTTTACATAATGTGTGTATTGTGCATAATTATTTTGTTTAAATAATATATTACTAAATATACATATATAAATAAATACACACATATGCATGTATACATTTAAGAACTATTTGCATGTATACTGTATGTATATTTACATCATTTATTTTATATTATAAATATTAACAGTGGGGGAAAAATCGATTCTGTTCAGTATCATGATATTTTGCGCACGAAATTATATCGATACAGTAGCGCAAAGCATTGCAATATTTAATTATAAAATTATCTGTTTTCTCAGTTTACTCTGATCATTTACATTGGCGTATTATATCCACAAGGTGGCGCTTGTTGCAGTGTTTGTTGTCGTGCATTCAACAGTATTACAACCGGTTTTACACGGCGCTCCGTCTTCTTTCAAATCGAAAGTGTGGGTAAATTTCGGTTTTATGATTATTCTCAGGTTTGTTACTCTATGTCTGCTTTATGTTACTCTATTGTATTTAAATAATGTTAAGTTATGTGCTGGGAGTCACCATTCATGTGAGAGGTCTCGTATTCAGAGAATAATTACGTCCTGTCCTGTAATAAGGTCCTGTGTCCTGAATATTCAAGAACAAGTTTCTGCACTTCAGTTAATGAGTAGAAGATCATGTTTACAAATTAAATGTGACATTTAAAGTGAGTTGAGTCTTATTTTCCTAATTTTTTGTAATGCCTTTTAATAATGTGGGGAACATCAATTGCAATATATCGCAGAATCAAATCGCAAATTAATTTTCGCAATATGTTAAGAATCGCAATATTTGCTGTATCGCAATATGTTAAGAATCGCAATATTTGCTGTATCAAGAATCGCAAAATTTGCTGTATTGCAATATGTTAAGAATCGCAATATTTGCTGTATCAAGAATCGCAATATTTGCTGTATCGCAATATGTTAGAAGAATATTGCGAATATGTTAAGAATCGCAAATATTTGCTGATGTATTGACGCAATATTTAAGAATCACAATATTTGCTGTATCAAGAATCGCAAAATTTGCTGTATTGCAATATGTTAAGAATCGCAATATTGTGAAATTGCAATATGTTAAGAATCGCAATATTTGCTGTATTGCAATATTGAATCGTGGCCCAAATATCGCACTACTATCGAATCCTCACATTTTTACCAATTCCCACCCCTAATAAATATAAATATTTCATATATAAATAATTATTTCCTAAATATAGACATTCATATGTGTGTATTTATATAAACAAAATATTTATACACAGTACATATATTATGTAAACACAAACTTCTTATTGTGGATGCGATTACTCGTTGCCCAGCACTTCGTAATGATAGCGGCACAGAGAAATGAAATGACTGCAATCACTTCCATAACGATTTTTTTATTCCAGCTGATGAACAATAAAAACTTTGACAGCCAATCAGAATCCACCCTTGTTGCTAAGCGGTCGCCACGATTAACCTATGGGAGTTTCCGTTATGTTTTGATATAATTACAGTATGATTTCCAGGCATTCGTCATCCAAACTCATCCTATGATACTCATTCAAGTCATGTACGTCCGTTGGCAGATTATTTGCATGGCTGTTTGTACGCAAACCCCTTAATTGACTTCCTTAGGAAAGCAATAACACAATTTGGCATATCATTCATGTCAAAGTTGAATACTTTAGGGCTTTGTTCTAAAAAGTTGGCAAAATAAAGTTGGTATATAGACAGTTGTGGGACAGGAAATTTGCACTGGCACTCGGATCATCATCACTGCCTGTTTCTGACACTCACGCACTGTGAGGGCTTCAATAACACACTTGGCTTTCACATGACACTGTTTCCATGGAGCAGATGTTGCTTTTAGACCCATACACCATGAATGGCCCGGCAATGATGTCATGGTATCCCACTCGGCTGTTAGAGAAATTCTCTGGGAAAGAGAGCAGAAAAGACTGGGAAACACAAAGGGGAAAATATATAAATCACACTGCAGAGATCCGCCAATCACGCGGCAGAACCGGCCCAGAAACCCCTGAGATTTCTGCAAGAAGGGTGAGAGATTCTCAGCTGATGACACGCTGCTTAAGACAACACTGAGACTGTGTGTCATCCGTTTATACACAGCAAACACATCCCTCACAAATGCACCACCGTAATTAAAAGATAACAAGGATTGACAGAGCTCAACACTGCACCTGAACTGTGGAAGAACAAACTATAACTTTATGCCTGCAAAATCTTTTAAAGCGGTCCTAATGTCCTTTTCACAAGATGTAAAATAAGTCTCTGATGTCCTTGACGATCTGACGAGTTTTAGAAGATTAAATACAACCCGAAACTAAAAAACAGACCCGGCCTTTATTTACCCAAACCTGTCGCCACACCAGGCGCGTAAAGAGACAGGCGTCTATTTGGGACTCGGCTATTATTTGAAGTTTTAGCTCAAAATACCCCACAGATAATTTTTTTATAGCACGTTAAAATTGTAACTTTTTGAGGGTGAGCAAAAACGCACAATTTTTGTGTGTGTCCCTTTAAATGCAAATGAGCTGCTGCTCCCGGCACAGGGGGCGGAGCTTCAAGAGCTTGTGTGTGTGTGTGTGTTATGTGTGTGTGCTTGTTTTTGTGATATATGAGGACACAAATGTGTATAATGACATGCATATTACACTGGTATTACAACTTCACGTGATATATGAGGACATTGCATGAGTCCTCATATTTCAAATAGCTTAAAAAACATAAAAAATACGTTTTTTTAAAAATGTTAAAATGCAGCATGTCTCCTGTATGGGTAGGTTTAGGGACAGGGGCAGTGTAGGGGGACAGAATATATAGTTTGTCCAGTATAAAACCATTTCGCCTATGGAAGTCCCCACAAAGATAGCGAACCAGATGCGTGTGTGTGTGTGTGTAGAGTGTGTGGTGTGTTGTGTTGTGTGTGTGTTAGCAGCTCCGATTACCTCACACGCAATGAAAATTTCAACATTCTTTTTAAAGCCTTTTATGTTCAAACCGGAGTTGGACAAAGATGGAGAGACTCAAGAAGAAGCAACAGGACGTTTCTGAATGGTTAGTTGATGAATGTATGCAGCTGATGAGGAGTTAACTATACTAACGTTGATTAAAATATTCTGTAATGATAATCTATAAATCTTGTTCCCGGGGGGGGGTTTATGTAAATTTTAGGGTTTGTGATGTCACTAACGGTGAAGAAGCTCAGTGTAGTTCCTACCAGCCGTTTGTTGTAGTCCTTAACGTGATTTCTGTAAAAGTAAATCTCTCACTTTTGCTCTGAACTCTGAGCGTTGTAACTTTGCAGATGTTGTTGATGCTCAAACAGCAACATTACACACTAACTACAGTTAAAAAAGTGAAATCATAATCAGCTACCCCTTTAACTTGGTGTTCTGGAAAGCTGCACAGCTTCTATATTACATCAATGCATACCGTGAGTGGCATTTCAGTTAATTTAGGGTTTAACATTACATCTTTTTAACACCAGTGGCACACTGCCATTAACGAGTCTGTGAGACGTCATTAAGACACTCGGCACGTTCAATGTCGCCCAAATGTTTGAATAATTACACTTCTCATTTTACATGGAACTCTTCCCTTCAAATATCTCCGGCCGAATCTGCAGAATGGGTTTCCTTACAGACGTTTGCTGATCTAAAGTGCCGACCCGGTCGATGGAGGAGGACTGGTTCTGATCCGACACGACTGGGTCATCACTACATCTATACTATCAAGTCAAGTCAAGTCAAGTCACCTTTATTTATATAGCGCTTTTTACAATACAAATTGTTTCAAAGCAGCTTTACAGAGATAACAGGAAAACAATGTTGTAATAGTATTGTTCAATTGAAAATTAAATGTCCCCAACTAAGCAAGCCAAAAGGCAAAGGCAACAGTGGCAAGGAACCAAAACTCCATCAGGTGACAGAATGGAGAAAAAAAACCTTGGGAGAACCCAGGCTCAGTCGGGGGGCCAGTCCTCCTTTGGCCAACGAATGAACAGTGTATGATTATGAGTTAGGCAGTATAATGTCAGGAGTCAGATGGGATCAGAACTTTCACGATATTATCCAGTTCATCTGGTTGGGTTGGGTCATCCGGCCGGTGAGGAGATGAGTGGTGAGGTGTCCATGGGCCTTCACAGCCCTGATAATGCGTGTCGTTGTGTCCATGTGATGGTCCTTCCTCAGATCTGGATATGCCCTGGATCCGGCGGTCTGCGGTAATCACTATACCAAACCCATACACCTACACTATCACTACACCTACACTATCACTATACCTGGTGCCGATACAATATGTATTGCGATTTTTTTAAGAATTGCGATTCTACAAGTATTGCGATTTTATATTGCGTTTTTTTTTTTTTAAACACTAGATCATGGGGAAAAGTTAAATCACACACAGACTGTACATTATGTATTAGATGAGTCATATTTACAAAAACAAATCATCACATTTTTCTGACTTATTTCAAGGATCATACAATACTTTAGGGCTGGGTAAAAATATCGATTCATCAATGCATTGCAATTATTTGTTTCTCAATTCAATATCGATTCATCAAATCCTATGAATCGATTCAGCCCACCGCCCAGTGGCGGCGCTGTGGGCAACACTCATCAGAGCGCGCGCTGACACGGAGTAAAGACTTGTTTATACTCGACGCGTCCGTTTCTTTTACTGTCTATAGACCTTATTCGCAAACACCGGAAGTAGCTAACCGCGGCCATATTGTTGACATAACAACTGTCCTGCCCATAGCCGCACGCAGATTTGAGTTGAGGTGAGCAGTAGCCTAATGGCTTCATCTCGTCGGTATCAAGAGAAGATAAGCTTGATTTGTGTGGACCCATATCAAATAGACCCAATAGCCTTAAGTATAGATCCGTCCTTATTGCCAGCCGTAACTTTTAACCGGATATTTATAACGTTAACGTTCATACAGTATCCGCATAACGTTAGCTACACTTCGCAGGGCTCCTTTACGATCGTTGTAACAAAATAACACAGTATCACACAAGCACTAATTCCCTACCTAGTATCAATGAGGCATATAACGTTATCAATAGTCAAGTCACCTTTATTTATATAACAGTTAGCGCTTTTTACAATACAAATTGTTTCAAAGCAGCTTCACAGAGATAACAGGAACATGTTATAATAGTATTGTAAAATTCAAAATTAAATGTCCCCAATAACGTTACCTGTGGTAAAATGATAGGAGCAGACATTGCTGTGGGGAGTTGGCAGATTAGTCTGTTTATCCTAGCTAGCCACAAGTCTCTCCTGCGCTGGCTCAACTCCTCTGCCTCACTCCCTTCACGTTTTCTGACAGTCGGTATCGCATAAAAATTAACTCCGGGGTTCTTATTGCTGTTGTTAGAACAGCAGTGTATTACACAGCACACCATCCCGCTGTTTTAAAAAAAATACAGCGATAATACCATGGATAATACCGACGCTGCCTCGCTTGTCAATTGACTGACTGACAGTTGCCGTGGTTTCTATGTCAACAAAATGGCCGCCGCGAACATTGATGACGCAGATCGAATAAGGTCTATAATCCGCACGTGAGCGAAGGTGCGCGCGGCAAAAATGACGCGTTTGGTGTGCAAGACCTCATTTCGCTTGGCTGTGTGCAAGGCTTTTTTTGTAACAGCGCGCGCGGCACCGCATCCGAGGACTTCTGACAAGCCGAATCTGTCCGAGTATGTATGTCACCGCACCGGCACGCAGTTTGCGAGTCTAAATTGCAATTCATTGCAAAGATTTTTTTGTTAAGGATTTGTTTACTGTGTGTGATTCATTTAATGGAAAGCACATTCACTTCTAGTCGTCTTGTTGTTCATTTTAAATAAACGTAGAGCAAGTAGCTAATCAGTGTCTGCTCGTTTATTCAAACTAAGTTGTCCTATATAACAGACGAAGGTCGCAACGTCCCCAAAAACTGCATGTGCACTAGTTTGATAACAAATGCTTCAGAGTTAAAATGTTATATATATTGTACTAAAATGTTATGAGTTATATGATGGAAATGTAGGTAATGTATCCTACATAGGCACAGTAAATAAGCCAAAGGTTCTCTGATCAGCTGTTCAGTGTTATTTATTGTGTTGACAAAGTAAGTTTGTATAATGTTATAATATCTATGGTTGCACTTTGTTTTATGAGTATGCACATTTTGTGCTTCTGTTTACATTTATTTTATAACTTGAATGTTTAGGAAGAAAAATATACTTTCTACTAACAGTTACATGCACTTTAGATTAGAGATGTTAATAAAGCACCTGTTTGTTACAGTTGTGCTTTGTATTCAACACATGTACAATATTGTACAGTTTGTTCTGCTAAATAAACCATGACAGGAAACATGCTTGGGTCAATTTGTTCTTAAACATTGGTAATACTGCACACATTATTTAAAAATATACCCAGGTACTTAATTACTTGTGTATTTACTTATTATTGAATCGATATCGAAGCTAATAAGTCAATATCGAATCGAATCGAAATCGAATCGAATCGAAGCCTCAAGAATCGAAATCGAATCGAATTGTGAAATTCCTAACAATACCCAGCCCTACAATACTTCATTCTTTTTAATAAATGATTCAATAACGAATACATTTTTTAACAGTCACTTGTCGCCACCTACTGGTGAAACAATGTAATCGATAAATGCGTTATTTTAAGTGCCATGTTTCTATCAAAAGCTGATTTACTCTATTTCGATCGCTATCGTAGACATCAGTGTTTATATTTTAACTTTTTCCCCCAGTACTTTTATGATCATTTGAACTATTGCATCACAGAAATAATGATATTATGAGGTTGAAAAGACAAAAGTTTGTGAAGCTGTTTCATGACTATCGAGATGGTCCTCACTGCAGAACATGAAATCCACGGGGAGGAGTCGGATCTAGATCCGACTCCTCCCACCTTACATACCTAAACCTACCCAGCTCCACCCCTTATCCCTAAACCCACCCCTAAACCTACCCAACCCCACCCCTTAATCTAGATCCGACTCCTCCCACCTTACATACCTAAACCTACCCAGCTCCACCCCTTATCCCTAAACCCACCCTAAACCTACCCAACCCCACCCCTTAATCTGGATCCGACTCCGCCCCCAGATCTCGTGTACTGCAATGAGGTGCTACTGTGACTATCAGACGCTTCAGATGCGACTGTTCAACATGATGGTTTTGAATTTATTTAAATATGATTGAAATCACTTCAAAAAGGAAAATACAGTAAAAGTGCAGCACAAGACTGTCATATCGGCTACTTGACATTATAATGAGAACATCATGTTTGGGACATGGCTTTTAATGGTGAGACTTTTGTTTTTATAATCAGGCTCTCAAAAATTACATTTTGGATACAAATTTGGATTTAGATTTAAAAGCCAATATATCGGTTATCAGCTTTCAAATCTAAAGAATTATCGATTAAGTATCGGTACATTTTCATATTGGTGCGTCCCTAGTGGGCAGTACAGAAATGTATTTCCATTTAAGGTTTGCACATATTTTAAGTGTTAAAATTAAATATAAATTTATTAAATGTAAAAATAGAGTAAAATGAGTGTGCACCCGATATGGGCACACAAAAAACAAGACATTGGGCATCCCTACAGAATTAGATTTATATCATTATTATACCTAATAATTTGGTGTATATAAATGTGGCACACAAATAAAAAATAATCGTTAGGAGTCTCTGCCTGATTCGCTCTCAATTGACATAAGATCAAATACATGGAATTAAGAATGAAATATGATCGTATGAGGGTTTTATGAATGATTTACAAGTTGGCATTTTTGGCACTCTTAAATCTCTCAGTATGCCAATAATCAGACTAAACCTCTTAGTTCATTCTGGAATCTAGAAAACTTCCAGCATTCTGCAAACGAGAGTAAATTAAAGAAACTAATTCGCCTAAACATGTGCTGTGCTTCAAAAACACATTATTCATAGATCAGCTCATCTATTTTCAGCGGTACGCGGGTCTAAATTATTACTTTTTTCGTGCCGTAATTGGGAGATTTATAGTACAAATTTAAAAATCTGATCTCAGAGTTGGGTAAGTTACTCTAAAAAAGTAATTAATTACTAGTTACTATAATTACCTCTTCAACGGTGTAATTAGATTACTGTACTAATTACTCTGTCTAAAAATTATTTAATTACTTTCTAAATCCCATATCAACCTCAACCAGCTGAATAATACATAGACATGAAACTATTTTAATTATTTTTAAATAAATACTATAAAATTGCATGAATTATCCATAAACTGACCAAACCATTTAAAGGGAGAAGATTACATTATAAACATACGTTTTAACATCAGACAATACATTTTGATGTTAAACCCACTATTGTTTTATATAGAATTGTTCTAGTTAATACCAGTCTGATCTCATGACATTTCATACTTATTTTACAAGATTGCTAATGCGTACGGATTTGTACGAGTGACGTTGTACGATTTCGACACATAAAATGCTTATGAATCGCCGTGAGATCGGATTGATCTATACACAGTATTTAGCTCAATTACATCAGAAGTAACTGTAATTAAATTACAGAAAAATGAAGAGTAATCCCTTACTTTACTCTTTCAAGGGAAAAGTAATTAAATTACAGTAAGTAATTACTTAGTAATTAGTTACACACCCAACACTGTCTGGTCTAAACAAAACTACTGTACTAACGCTCAATGATAGTTTACTCAAATAAATGTGGGCTAACTAGACTCTAAATGGCAATATCTAGGCTAACCTGATTCTCAGAATGGAAAC
The DNA here is from genome assembly GCA_036326025.1 of Chrosomus eos. Classification (NCBI taxonomy): domain Eukaryota; kingdom Metazoa; phylum Chordata; class Actinopteri; order Cypriniformes; family Leuciscidae; genus Chrosomus; species Chrosomus eos. The sequence continues at coordinate 31,974,949 of CM070840.1, forward strand.
CAGAATCATTCACCTCTTGCCAGCCACTGTAATCAATCACTGAAGATGAACATAGCCATCAAAATAACAACCGATCACATCCCTGAAACCCCAAGCTATTCAAGTTTACAAGCGAGCGGATGGAGAGACTGGCAGAACATGAACTAGTCACCGATACTTTCTCTTGTTTTTGATACTTAATCGTGTGGCGGCACACATCCACACAGTTGCACTTTTAAACTTTTGCCCATTAATCCTGATGTGTTTTCAAACAAACGGATCCGATAACCTGCTGATATCACATGTCCGAGAGCTTGTGTTGTGCTAGCCCTATCCGCACTGGATCAGCATTATCTGGAGACATCATGTGATTCAGAAATAGGATTGAAATCACTTCAAAAAGAATGGTGAGACTTTTGTTTTTATAATCAGGCTCTCAAAAATTATAACAATTTGGATTTAGATTTAAAAGCCAATATATCGGATATCGGCTATTAGTAATATCGATTAAGGTTCATTTTCATGGTGCATCCCTAGTGGACATTACAGAAACATGTATTTACATTTAAGGTTTGCACATATTTTAGAAATCCCCCCACATCTGAATTTCGTGTGGCGCATTTGCATAAGCGAATTCTCCTTACGGACTTATCTCCCGGATATGATGTCAATGGGCTATTGATTGGAAATGACTTGTGGTTATTATAGGTCTAGCTGTATGATATATCATAAACAGAATAATGGCTATACATGTCAATCATTTTAATCTAATCAATCTTTTTGTTTTCGCTCTTCTGATGATTTTTTAGCCTTATCTTTCTGCAAATTGTATAGTTGTGATGTATATATAGCGATATAACCCAGCACCCAAAATACTATCAAAACACTCCAACGCCTCCATTCTTCACGAAAGATTGATAAAAAGGTGCACATGAAACAAAAACCTTGAACAAATGACATACGATCAGAACAGAGCAAGGCGAGCGTTTGTGCTTATAAAACTTAAACTTGTTTATTTATTTTTGAAATGAGCGATGGTTTGGCTAGATAAGACCCTTATTCATCGTCTGGTGTCGTTTAAAGCCCTTTGAAGCTGCACTGAAACTGTCATTTGGACCTTGAACCGTTTGGGTCCCATTGAAGTCCATTATATGGAGAAAAATCCTGGAATGTTTTCATCAAAAACCTTCATTTCTTTTCTTTTCCACTGAATCTTGGATGACATGGGGGTGAGTAAATTATCAGCAAAAGTTTTTTTTTAAAAGTGAACTAATCCTTTAATACAACATAATTCTGAGAGCATTGAAAAATTAACAAACTGTTAAAAAAAAGACTCTCTACTTGTTTTTTTGTATTACTTGTATTTCACTCTTAACTTCAAGTTTCAGTCCATCATGCAAAAGCTCAGAAAATGTAGCTTCATTGAACCAACTTCATTGGTTTGGAGAAATTAAAGCTAGCTATGCCACATTAGGCGTAAAATAATCCACATGCCCAAATCTTTTTGTGCTTGCATTGCATATCCTCGGTACAGTAACAGTGAAACCAGAGCTGTGTTTTCACAGCGATGAACTCCTACAGAGACTTGGCACACTACAATGTGCCCTGTATGTCTTCAAAACCACCGAGCCCTGGCATCCATATAGTGCCATCAAATGTTTTCCCATTCTGTGATCCAGCTTGAGTACATTAATGCCCTGCATGCCAGAGTTTACAGGGTGTTTCATTAAATGTCTCTCACAGGAGCAGATCAATGCATCTTAAACACATCTAAACGGCAAAGCAATGCCAAATCACACTTAAAAGCAGTGTAGATGTATGTAGATGTATTTTAAGTCATGCATCACACACTATTTGCAACATTACATTGATTGCAATGGCAGATCCATATAAGACTGCACAGGGAATCTTTAGTGTAAATATCTTCAATCCACATACTGTATATTACCCAGACACTTGATATAGCATGCATGACATGTCAAATACATTTCTCGAGAATTTATTCGTGGCTTTAGCACTTATTAAAAGCATCAGGTACCAATTAGAAGACAACATTAATACTTATGAAAAAAGGCAAAATTAAAGCTTTTCAGGGAAAGATAAATAGATATAGCACGTGGATCAGATAAAAAACAACCACAACTTCTGATTCGACTGACACACACACACACACACACACACACACACACACACAGTGAGGTAGACAGTTTAAGATGGAAGCAATATCTTTAAATTTTAATTATTATCCTACTAACTTTAGTAGTATACAAAATTGACATATTAACGGAAGTAGTATCTCACCTGCCGAGCTCTCTCCCGGGGGTGACGTCATAGCGCTCGGTGAACGGCTCGCTCCTGATCGCGGTTCGGATCTCGCGCAGTAACCCGGACCGGTTCTGGCCCGACTCACCCCGAACACGGCTTCTGGACTCAGTCGTTCGTGGACATTCAGGAATCATAACGGCTGCTGGTCTGTTTTATCCCTGTAACGTTACTTATACCTGTTTTTTGTTTACCTGCACTTTATACAGTGAACCGAATACTATCACTCTACCTCGCTTAATAAAACAGTTTCTCTCGCTGAATTTAGACCGAACATGGAAGCGTGTCTAAAATATCAACTGTTGATACTTTCATCTTCGGGTAAAAGTCCTCCTGAGTGAGTTTAATGTTCAGGCTGTGATGAGAACAGCTCTCCTCCTCTACTCGCTCCTGCTTCTGTGAGGAACTGAAGTCAAGCTGTTCTCGGGCTCCGGTTGCCGGGGCAACGGGCGTGATTGACATGCCTTTCCACCAATCACGACCAAGCATTTGCCGGTGGGCGGGAGGAGGTGCTCCTTGAATGACATTTGACCAATAACAGACGACCACTTGATAAATTAATACAATTAATCTTACAGTTATAAAAAGATTGACGTAACTTGGGTTTATTTTGACAACTGTCACAATTTAATTGTCCTCAATATATGAGGACACTTAAATCGTTGAATGTTTATACATGAAGTGACTGTATATAAGGTTTAGCACTTCACGTCTAAGCTGTGGAAACACTGATAGCCTACTTTTGTATTTTTGTAATGTGTGTGTGTGTGTGTGTGTGTGTGTGTGTTGTGTGTGTGTGTGTGTGTGTGTGTGTGTTGGTTATGTGTTTTAAAACTGGCCCATGAGTCTGTAATAAAGGTTTGATGATGTAATCTGAATTTATACATTATTTATACATACACTTTTACCTAGTTAATGAAGATGTAATACAGGCTTTTATTCTTAAATCTAATTATGCATTTTTTTTTAATATTTTGGGTGTAATCTTATAATTTTGGGTGGAGTTTCAGACATTAAAAAGTATTGCTGCAATAAATGTGCACCTTATCTGATAATAAACACCCTATGTTTTATTATAAGATTTTGCTCTTATTCTCTGCGATTTAAAATAGGCTATATGTTTTATCCCATTAAAACACACACAAACACACACTAAAGAGAGCTTGTTGATGGGAGTGAGGCCCTCTAGTGCTTCAACTTGAGTATTTATCAATGTATTGTTTTCTAGCAACTCACCACATAAGTGAACATAATTAGGCTAATGCACACAACATACAACAAAGTGATTGTTTTATTGACATTTACGTACAACAATTTGGGGCAAAAGAAAAGTATGTTCATCTAGAACAAATTGACATCAGGAAATTAGGCTGATATACAGTAATTAGTATTCATAAATATTCATATTTACATTTTCATTAACAATTGAAATAATTTTCATTGGAAGTAAAGGGTTTTCATATGCAATTTCATGAATTTATATTGAACTCAAATACAAAAAGAATATAAAATACAAAACTGCCAACAAATAAAAAATGATAAAAATGCATCGTTATAACAACATCAACTGAGTATTGTACAACAGCAAACGGTCAGATAGTCATTTCACAATCTCTGTCAATAAGTAAAACAAGTTATGCTTGATAGTATGCGTTTAATACAGAGTAAGAGGAGATCCTTCTGTTGGGGACGGTTTCACAGTTCATGACAGTAAATGCAGTGATACACAATATCATAAAGTCTGCATGCATTAAATGCTCCGGACATGATGATTGTGATTATCAGAGAGGTTGGGCTGGAAGTGTACAACAAAAATGCAAAAAACAACAAAAAAAAAAACCACCTCTTAAGATATTGCATACATATTAATAATAAAAAAATCTGGTTATCTGGTTCTTGTTGCCTGTAGTAATTTCATAAATATGACTCAAAGTCTGTTTGCATTTAGTTTTACAGTTACATGTATGAGGGACAAACTAACTCATGTGACTTGTATGATAAATCATACATATGCAACATTAAAGGTACAATATGTAGGATTTTTGCAGTAAAATATCCAAAAAACCACTAGGCCAATGTTATATTGTTTAGTTGATTACTTACAATATCCCAAATGTTTCCAACTATTTGTAAATCGTGAGAGAATTGTGATTTTAACCAAGGAAACGGGGCGTGTGAGCAGCGGTGAGGAGTTATATCCGCGTTAGCCTCGGTTTCCACCATTGTTACCGCTCGTACTGCCATAGTAATCATGGCGACAGACGCTGACAACTGGGTTATGCCCGTTATGCCTAGCAGGACGCTCACATGTTGTTGTTTTGTTCAAACATTATTGACCATGGCAAGCAGACTTTGAGACTAAAACGAAGATCAACATGTTTCGAGATGCGAGAGCTCCACGTCCGCGACTAACTTCCACTCGACAGAGACGCGAGTGTTGATGTACTTTATTAGACAGGAGAGCAAATGTACATAAAACTAATCAATGCTATTTAGTTTAACATGATGAAATGTTAGAATATGATCTGTATGTTATTCTAATGTTGATCTAGCTTACTTAGTCTCATACAGCCAACAAACAACCCAACTAACAACATTCAACACACTCAAATGTGATTAGTGTGATAGTGTAACTGTTAGAGCGAGTGAAACAGCGCTGCGTTACCTCAAGCTTCATTCCTCTAATAAACTGTCCTGTGTGAGTATTAATTCAGCACTTGCGTGTAGTTGGGTAGAATGAAATGTCCTTATTCCTTTATATCCGCGGGACTGGCGTTGTGTGTGGCGCTGGTGTACGTCTAGCAATCGCTCCTGCTTCACCACAGTCATGATAAACACATCAGTGTATTCACTCATCCATAAAACATCCATCAGCTTGACCACAAGATCCATAATCACGATTAATGCGGAATATACATCATCAATATACGCCTTTGATATTGTAAGAGGTTAGCGACCCCTGGTGGAGAAAAATCCTACATATTGTACCTTTAAGAAGAAGATTTTTGTTTTATTTATAAAGATAAACCTGCAATATACAAAGTGGAGTCTTAATACATTTCTCATAAATATATTCCAAGAAATATAGTGACTGAATCCGATGTTGGTGTCAGAGTCATTATTATATGAAGCTCTTAAAACGAGATTAGTCTTTAAGAAGCGTTATTTAAGAGTTATTTGTAATGTGGCCACACACACCCTGCAGACAGAGCTCTGATTAGTGTTAGTGTCACTGATTAGGTTGCACAATAAAGTCGCTTACGTCACAGTGAAGTGTGCTTGCTAAAGCCGGAGGAGACAAGGACTTCAGATTCACCAATCTACTCCTTTTCTTAATGACATCAACAGATTTTGAGCCATGTGATTAAAGTAGGCACTGTATTCTCATCGACCCCGCAGTGTGTGTGTGCAAACACAGTTTAGGGGTTATAAGGAAGCAAATAATGTGCTGTGGTAATCATCAGCTGATGATATGAGCGTGACACTTGTTGGGTCAGTGGTTATGTTCGGAATAGCATACTACTTATATTATTTATGCAACATTCATAACGACGTGCAAAATGCCGTCATACACACACACACACACACACACACACACACACACACACACACACACACACACACACACACACACACACACACACACCACACACACACACACACACACACACACACACACACACACACACACATATATGATGTTTTACATCGGCTGCAATGCAGATTATATATCTAGAGCACACTGTGTGGAGTATCGTATCCCATAATGCAATTCGCCAGTGAACTTATAAACAACAAGATCATTCTGACAAATTTTCATTTTCACAGATATTTCTGATATGATAACATGCTAAATTATTAAACATGCAGAGCTTAATTATGTGTGCCATAAATATTGCATATTACTGCACTTTTAAAATGCCACGTTGCATAATGTGTAATGTTTCACATATTACCTTCATAAAATACTGGCAGTGTGAAGTACAGTATATAATGTGCAGTATTTCATAAGCAATATGGGTTACACTTTATTTTAAGGTATCATTATCATCATGAAATTATATATTTAAGGACTATTAATTAAAAACATGTACTATTTACTATAGGATTAGGGTTTGGTTGAGGGTTAGCTGCATGTATTTATGCATAATTTACTGTTATTACTAAGTACATGTAACCTATGTAACAATGACACTGTAAAATAAAGTGTGACTGTAATATGTTATTCCATTTCAAACATAACCAGGCTCTGAAAATCACAGTTCACCACATTTTAAAGGAATAGCCAATCAGAAAGGAGATGTAGGGGTGAGCGGGGCACAAACTAACGCTAATTCTAAACGTTTAAATGTTTACACACATGCTAGCATGACGAAACTTAGTTGCCATATCAACACTATAGAGAAAATATTGAGCCAAAATTACAAAATCTTCGGAAGTACATTTTGTTCATCTCTGTCTTTTGTGTTTGTAGAGAAATCTGATATTATTGTAATCTTATATGTGTTATTAACAGTTGATATAGTTGTTTAATGCTGATCTAATCAGCAGAAGACACTATCCGGGTTTAAACCTCAGGTGCGCAGGCGGGGCATGTTGTCACACGCTTAAAATGAGCCTGTATTAGAACTATGATATTCTATTCTATACTTTTATGAATTATATTGAGAAACCATCATACAAAGGTGAATAAAGACAATGTTCAGAAACTATCAATTATTATGTTTTGAACTGTTTTGCAATGTGTTTGTTGTCAAACTCAAAAATGTGTTTATTTTTAATAATTAACAAATGCCATTATTTTATATGAAAAAGTTGATTGTATTTTATTGACAATTTTTTTTTGATTAGATCAGATAACATTTTAATCTGTCAAATGGTCATGTTATAATGAACCCGGCCTATGGGGCATGTTGTCACATTTCACTCTTTCAGGGTAAATCAAGAAAAAGTAAACACTGTATTAATAGAACAAAACCACATCATTTTACTAGACATGTGTGAAATTAATATGGTAAAAAATAACAAATAAAAAGCGTTATGTTGTGCCCCGCTCTCACTGATGCCTAAACAATAGAAAGACGAGTCAGTCGGTTTAATAAAGTTTCAGTATTGCATACATGTGGTTTCTAACCCAAACTCCTGCAAATACAGAAAAGTACTACATATCTTGTATTTTAGTGCAGAAACATGCTATTTCAAGTCATTTAATAACAAAATGCCCAGATTTATTTACTTTAAAAATCTCTAAAAAGTCTCTTGTGGCTTGAGTTATTGAAAAAAATGTATTTACAGTAATAAAAAAAGAAGATGTATTCTCAGTGAAGTCTCACTTCTTCACTCCAGGCCGAAGGTGCTGGTCTCCTCCACAGCCGTCAGCAGCTTCTCATACAGCATCGTGTGCGACGGGTACGGAGGCAGATCCAGACGGTTGAAGCACGTGTGAGCCCTGCAGGAGACACAGATACAGGGGTCAAAGGTCAAGAGGCGACATACACACTGAATTTCTGACAAACTTTCCCCATCGTCATCCCAGCAAAGCATGTGAAATTCTGTATCTGAGTGAGGCATCTGTATCCTTCCCATCACACTGCTTATTTAGCTCTCACACACACACACACACACACACACACACACACACACACACACACACACACACACACACACACACACACACACACACACCACACACACACACACACACACACACACACACACACACACACACACACACACACACACACGTGCTTTAGTGCTGACGCCGCCAGGCTTTGATCCGCAGCGCTTCTGTTTGCCAGAACAACCGGGAGAAATGATTTTCAAGGTTAAACTCTGAATGCAAATCAAGCCTGAGTGAGCTTTAACAGTCGGTTTTCAGGATGACACAAGTTTCCATCCACTTGTCAATGGAATAATCTGAAGTTCGGTAAAAAACTCATGTGAATAAAGCTGGTGAAAGTGTGTTTCCATCAAATGGCTTTAAAGTGAATAAAAACCTGTGTGTAATGACGTTGTAACGATCTCCAGCTGGAGTGCCCTCGAGAGCCACCAGAGGGCGCTCCACAATAGACTATGATCACTTCCTCATAACATTTCCCATAACTCACTGCCCGGATTCATCAGCACTCATTTCAGGATTCACCTGTGTCTTATCACCATGTTTCTCTCACACCATAAATACCTGGTTTTCACATTTACTCGGCGCGAAGTATTGCTTTCCCAGTGAACTAATCTGAGCATTTGTACCCTGTGTTTGTTTACCTGTTATGACTTTATCTGGACCTTACCAAATTGATTTGAGACATTTTAAGGCGTTTCCATTCATTTTTGCACAACATTCAAGCAAACATTTGCAAACAAAGTTTTGCTAGACAAAATGGATCGCGCCATAATAACGTTTCCATCAGCGTTTATCGCATAAGCCGTATATCCATCAAGATAAAATCCCATGAGACCGAACGCATTTCATTTGAGTCCATATTCATGAAATTCAATCGAATTTTACTGTTTCCATAAGGAGTTTTTCATTCCATATCACTTAATGCTGATAAAACATGTGGATGGACACATAGTTATTGTAACACTTTACACTAAGGTTCATTAGTTAACTAACATGACCTAACCATGAGCAATACATTAATCTTTGTTATGGTGCATTAAATAATGTTAACAAATACAACCTTTGATTTTAATAATGTGTTAGTAAATGTTGAAATTAATATTATCTTCATTATCTTCATTCTTAGTTCATGTTAACTAATGAACCTTATTTTAAAGTGGGTTAGGTGAAATTGTTACAGTGTAATTATGTTTAAGTACTGAGTAATATTAATAAACTACATGTACTTCCTATAGGGTTATAGCCTGACTACGTCAGACTTCCTACTTCCGCTAATTTCATTTCACTCCTGTAGTCAGTCTGAGATAGCAGCCTATCTTTCTGTTTTCCACCGGCCTGAAAACAGCCGGGCCAATCAGCGAACAGAAGGCGGGCTGGAAGCCGTGACGTACTCGCCAAGCGCCGAGTTTAAGAGTTAGGTCAGAGAAATCGAAAACGACCGCGGATAGTGAGACACGGATGCAATTCGCTCTGTTGTGGAGAATATTCCAAGCATTGGCAAACTGAAGCCCGAACAAGAAGAGTGTGTATTAAACATGTTGAATGGAGGTGATGTTGTGGCCCTACTCCCTTTGGGAAAAGTTTATTACCGATCGTCAGCGAGAAACTGGGGAGCCTTTTGACAGGTCAGTGTCTCCTTTCTTTTCCAGGTCTTAAATACCGTAAAACTTCAAATAATAGCCCGGGCTTTTATTTGCCCAAATCGTCGAACTGCACCGGCTTGTATTTGAGACAGGCGTCTAAATTATGAGACAGGCCTTTATAATTTAGTGTTGAGATGTTGTTCTTTGAGATGTTGTTCCTAGAGTCTCTAATCTCTAAAAATCTCCAAATGCTCCACGTGAAACTGCGGTGTTCCGACCTTTTACTAGTCGATTGATTTTGATTAATATTTGCGAGGGAGAGAGAGCAAGACAGCGCTCGTGTTGTTTGTTTGAAGACGTGATAGTGCTCGCGCGGCCGGGGCTCGCTCGCTCTCTCTCTCTCTCTCTCTCTCGCTCGCTCTCTCTCTCTCTCTCTCTCTCTCTCTCTGCTTGTTAGCGCCCTGTCAAGTGCAGCAGTCATTCTATTACATCAATCACCGATCAAAAAGGTCTTTTACAGCCATGTTCACTTCGGTATTTCGCTCGCATCATCAAGTGTTTACAGTGGAAGTTTGATCATAGATTTGAGTTCGATGCATGATGTCTGTGGTTCGATACGGCTGTGTCGCCGCATAACATACGTCATAAACAAACTTATCTGATTGGCTTACGGGTAACCAATGATTTTAAACTTCAGAAATCGCCCCCTAGCGGGAGAGAAAACACTTCTCTATTATGCTATGCCAGACTCTGTCTACGAAGCAAAGTGAAGTAGCAGAGTCTGGTATTACCAGGCTAATAGGGTTAGGGTTTGTTGCATAATTATGCATAATTTACTCTTATTACTACGGTAAGTACATGTAACATATGTAACAAGGACACTGTAAAATAAAGTGTTACCCATGACACTTTGTGATCTCAGTTAGCTTTATTTACAAGTCTAAGTAATATAAAAAGGCTGAATGCATTGTGTTGATTGAATTGCACATGGCAGGTAAACTAAACATTAAGCTAATAGACGACCACACAAATATCTGCAGGTTAAAGTAATGATTAAGTGATGGTGTCCTAAAAACATCCATTAAACTCGGTGCTTTTCATTTCACGTCTCTCATTTGTTTCTTTTCACATGAGAAAGAAGTATGACTGTCACATATAAAATGGAAATGTAAGGATGTCATTCAATCAATTCTTGTTTTAAAATGAGAAATAATATTCTTTCCATGTAATGTAAGCTATGAGGAATATAATGGCAACAATCCTTTGGTTTTTAATATTGCGCCCAGGTCTCTGAGATCCTGAGCCTTTCTGTGCCGCATCTCTAATAAAGCACATATGCTAGTCATCTAAATGGTAATGTACTCTGAAAAGTTGACAAAACAAACTTTTAGCAAAATTTGCACATTTTTAATCTTCTCAACAGACCAATAATATTCAAAACGTCATCTTTAAAGAGGCATATACACATTTCAGTATCTGAGAACATCTCATTCTAAAGGTTAGGATTATGATTTCTCGGTAGTACTACAGAACACTGTAAATATATATTAGATCCATTTGTTGTTTCTGTTGGGTTTTGATAGCATTTGAACCCAGAAACGGAGACAAGTTTCATGTCAGACTTAAAGCAACACAAAGTAGCTTTTCCTCTTCGGTCGCCCTACTGGTTGGAAACGAAATTGTCCATTGCCGCTGTCGTAAATAATCTAGCCTACCGTCGCACGCGCGCTCGCTGTTTACCCAGCACCGGCTTTAGAATGAACGATGTCCACAGACAAGGTAGAGTATGTTACATGATTTCATGAAAGGATGATGTATTGCGACATCAGAAACGAAGAAAAACGAAATAATGACTATTGTAGCGCTTGACGTAAAACAGTCAAATTTTGTAGTTCTTTTTGTGGTTGGGTTACTACCCGAACCCCGAAGTTCAGTAGTGCCAGTAAAAGCGACACAGACCCGTCAGGCGATGGCAGAAGTGCCTTTCACTGTTACGACCTGATGAACCACTGATACGATTTTGGAAACATTTTTTTAAGGTAAAAATTTTTACATAGTGTTGCTTTAACAATTGGTTAGGAACAGGGTTTGAAATTAACTTTTGCACTCACCGGCCATTCAGAACTTCTACTAGTCCCCCAAAAAAGAAAGAAATTACCCAGATTAACTACGTCATACATATATATATATCCTTTCTCCTTCTTTCATCCTCATCACCACAAACGTGTTTTAGATGGACAAATCAATACAGTACAAAGAACATTAAAAAAATGTAGGATGTTGCAAAATAACAATGTCTTTTCTGTTAACCAAATGCTTTTTAATCTTTGCTATTGCTTCAATGCAAATGAACAAGCGCACCGTTATTTGTTACGTAGTGACATTCATGTTCAAGTAAGCCGGATATGAGCAGATTCTGTGCAATACACTGTATTTATTATATCATGATGACTCACGAGTATTTGTGCTCAATTTGTGCAGATTTGTATTGCACGAACTTCCCCAGCAAAGTGAGTAAACATTATAAGTAACCTGCCAAATTAGCCAGTGATTTAACAGCGTTGAGTTTCACCTGCATTTAGCAGGTGTTCATTTCAAACCCTGGTTATGAGGTATGTCAGTGTATACCGTGGCAGAGAGGTGATCTTCCCCCACTTCTCGATGCAGAAGCGCCTCAGGCCGTTGCTCCCCCTCAGCGCTGCGAATCCCTCATACGGGACGCTGGACGTGCCCGTCACGAACTGGAGCAAACGCAACCTCTGCTCATTATTGAAGCGCTCCACTGCGGCCCAGAACCAGCGCATCACAATGTGCCCATCATGGTAACCTGCAGGTGCATAGAGACACCAGTAAAGTTAACGGTGAAGTGTGTAGTAGAGTCACCTCTACTAGTTGCATAAATAATGCCACATTTTCAAATCACGTTGAAAATTGCCCTTTATCCCATCGCGTGTGAAGGCTTGTCTCAACAGGTAAAAGTAGGCTACTTTCAATAAAAGGTCCAACATATTAGGAATAGTTTTAGATATATTTAGGCAATTTTGTCTTTACTGACCTTGTCATAATGCATTCTGTGAACGATTTCTCCATTAAGGAAACTAACTCAGAGTTTGGTTGAAGCAATCTAATTTAAATGATGTAAAGTATAAGAAGAAAAGCGAATGTGTCTCACTAAAAGAGGCCCTTCAAGAGTCTCTATCTGAATGTGCATAGGCTGCGCAGGAAAAGTCAACACAAGACTCCAGAGCTTCATGAGGTCATCTCGACACTGTGAAACCACAACACCGCAGGGTTATATGAAATTCTACAGGGCTCACCCGTTATGCTCTCAATGTCAACAGCTCTGTTCTAAGTAATGAACAGCAATCTAAACAGATGGGATACTTGTTTTGGCATTTGCGGTGGTGTAAAATACCAATGACCCAGTAGTAACTCACAGCAGAGGACCTAAAAGAAAAGTGAAACCACTTCACATGGAACAAAATGTAAGCCTGAGCAATCAAGCGTCTAATCACTAATGAAGACCATGTGAACATGTTTCACCAGTAATTAATGATTTATAGATAGTTTTCAGCATTTCTGGGGCTATATTGACAATATTACCAACAGTTAAAGGATAATTCCGGTATTTATCACTTTGAGTCTATGTTCTAGTGTGATTTGGATGAGCTAGAGTGGTGGACACAGAAATGTTGGCGATGGGTCCTGTCTCGACTTTTTGACTCTTTTAGAATCGCCTCTGAGCGCTTCAGAGTGGCTGTCTATGGGCATGCACAAACATGTGCTTAAAACAACCCAACGCTCGTTTTCAAAACTGACACTCACCGAGTGGTTAGTGGTGTTCGTTGATGATTAAAAACAAATATATCGGTGCAATGTTTGATTTCAATCCGTGTTATTTGCTATAGTGGAACAATTTTTCCAGATACCTCACAACCGCGTATAAACTTCCGCTGGATATTTGAGTCTGAAGCGTTAGCACACTCCCGACCACTTAAATGGCAAAAACCACTTTGTCTTACAAGGACGCTGTACGGAACACAGTGTCTAGCACATAGACCTTCTTAGAGACGGAGAACCGAGCGAAAACACTACAACCAAATGTAAACAGACCCGTTTCGGTCTCCGCTAGCGCAGTAATATCAACCAGCAATGAGTCCTCCAACAGACATCAATGCGATTTTACAAAATGGCAAATAAAACACGACAGAAACTGTTTCGCTACGCTACTTGTTTTGGAACCTCAACAAACACGACTAACCACTCTGTGAGTTGTGAAAGTTTTGAAAACGAACGTTGGGTTGTTTTAAGCACATGTTTGTGCATGCCCATAGACAGCCACTCTGAAGCGCTCAGAGGCGATACTAAAAGAGTCAAAAAGTCGAGACAGGACCCCTCGTCAACATTTCTGTGTCCACCACTCTAGCTCATCCAAAACACACTAGAACATAGACTCAAAGTGCTAAATACCAGAATTATCCTTTAACAGAGTGGTTCCCATGTCATTTTGTGAATTTTTAAAGACACAGTAGGCATCCGCTCACCTCCTCTATATTCTGTGTTGGATCTCCAGTCGTTCAAATCGATCTCAGCCGTTCCTGCAATGACCAACTCCAGCTCCCGAGCATCGAACACTGAAACCAGACGGGAGTCTACGACCTGCATCGTTAAAAGGTACATCTGACTTTCAAATATCTGAGTCTGATTAGTAAATACTCGTTTCACTAAACCTTTGTGTTGACTGGCTACTATTCAAGCTGACGTACCTCATAGAAACCTCTTACAAGGGCTTCGGTCTGCTGCATGACCCCCCTCTCCACCCTCCATTTGGCCATTCGCTCAATGTATTCCTTCTTGTTCTTCTCGGTCACTTGGATATTGGAGCCCCCCGACTTCAGTTCCCTCTCCGTCACCTGTCAAACAACGTAAAAGAGTTTTAAGGGTTGGGACAAACCTTTGTTGCAGCAGAAATAATGCTTATAATTCAAAGTATTAGAGACATGGCAGGTTAAAGGATTAGTTCATTTTAAAAAAAAACTTTTGCTGATAATTTACTCACCCCCATGTCATCCAAGATGTCCATGTCTTTCTTTCTTCACTCGAAAGAAAAAGAAATTAAGGTTTTTGATGAAAACATTCCAGGATTTTTCTTTTTTTTTGGACCCAAACGGTTCAAGGTCCAAATGACAGTTTCAGTGCAGCTTCAAAGGGCTTTAAACGACACCAGACGATGAATAAGGGTCTTATCTAGCCAAACCATCGCTCATTTCAAAAATAAATAAAACAGTTTAAGTTTTATAAGCACAAATGCTCGCCTTGCTCTGTTCTGTGATGCACGTTCATGTGACGTTCGTTCTAATATGCAATTACGTTGAAAAGGTCACGAACGTCTGGTGTCGTTTAAAGCCCTTTGAAGCTGCACTGAAACTGTCATTTGGACCTTGAACCGTTTGGGTCCCATTGAAGTCCATTATATGGAGAAAAATCCTGGAATGTTTTCATCAAAAACCTTAATTTCTTTTCCACTGAAGAAAGAAAGACATGGACATCTTGGATGACATGAGGGTGAGTAAATTATCAGCAAAAGTTTTTTTTTAAAGTGAAATAATTCTTTAAGTATTAGACACATGGCAGGTTAAAAAGCATTGATGCACCCTCAGCCACCTTTTTGTTCTAAAGGTGAAGTGTGTCATACTTTAAATGTTAAAACATTTATCCCAGATTAATATAAGTAACCATAAGTAAGCCAGGGTTGTCTAAACCTGGTCCAATAGGACCAATGTCCTGCAGTTTAGCTCCAACTTGCCCAAACACTGGACGTTTCTAGTGAATCTTGATTAGCTGGTTCAGATTAGTTTAATTAGGGTCAGAGCTAAACTCTGGAGGACAGTGAAGGAGCAAGAATGGAAATCACTGAAGTATTAAGCAGATCAACTTGAAGTAACAACTACCGAAGAGCGTAAACCAGCGTTTCTGGTCCTGGAGCCCCCACTGGGATTGAGAAACACTAGTGTAAACACATGGCTTGGTTTGGTTTGGTGACCCCGACGTAGTGTTGCTTTTGTCAACGAAAATTATGACTAAATATCGTCGTCAACAAACCTTTATCACGTGATGAAAACGAGACAAAACGCAACGTAAATGCTGGTCATGTGACGATGATAATAATAAAATGTATAATGCAATATTGTTGACGAATAAAAACGAGACTAAATGTGGTTTACAAAATAAAAACTATGCTAAAATGTCTCTTCATTTTCGTTGACCAAAACGAAACGAGACGAAATGTTATTTAACATTATTTCGTCTCGTTTACTTGCGTTAAAAAGAGACTAAAATACAATTTTCACTGACTAAAACTAGACTGTCTTTCGTCGACTAAAACTAGACTAAAATGTCATTAGGTTTGGTTTGCTGTAGGTAATGGAGATACCTGAGAGCGAGACTCTCAAGTACTGATCAATGATCATTATCACTGCAGGCCTTTTGGTAAGACACATGAAAAACCTCCTTCAAGCTGCTTTAAAAACAGACTGAAATATCCACCACCTGTCCAAAGACCTCCTCATTGACTGTAAACGTTAGATCCAAGATGTCCGTGATATCGTTGTCCTTCATCCATTGTAAGCTCTGGTGGAACTCCTCATCCAGGTATTCCAAATCACTCAAATCTGTCACTCTATGGGCCATATAACACAGACATCCAATCAAACGTCATCACTCTAAACTCTGATTAAAGTGAACCCCGGGTATTAAGACTTGTATGGCTTAAAGGGATACTCCACCCAAAAATGAAAATTCTGTCATCATTTACTCACCCTCAAGTCGTTGCAAACCTGTATGAGTTTCTTTCTTCTGCTGAACACAAAGCAAGATATTTTGAAGAACGATTGGAACCAAACAGTTGTTTGGCACCATTGACTTCCATAGTAGAAAAAAAATACTATGGAAGTCAATGGTGCCAAAGTTCCAATCGTTCTTCAAAATATCTTGCTTTGTGTTCAAAAGAAGAAAAAAACTCATACAGGGTTGTAGTGATGTATGTTGGTCTTGTCACGGCCTTGATGGTCTCGGTTTTGTCTTGGTCTCGCTGTCTCAGACTGACAGTGGTCGGGGGATTTAGCAATACAATACTACAATATCCACGACGATATCTGTAACGGATTGAAGCGCGCGTCCGGGTGAAGACAGTGCGGTGTGCGCGAGCCACACGAGAAAACACTGTATCCGCGCCACTGATCGCCAACGGTGTGTGTGTGTGTGTGTGTGTGTGTAACCATAGCGACAAAACACCCAACTTTCGGATCTTGCACTTAAGCCTATAATTTCGTTTTTAAAAATATAATTATGTATTTAAAAGTTGCAGAATGGATTAATTTGGAGACTTCGAAATCGGCAGAGATAGGCAGGCAATGCAAAACAAAATCTTACAAGTTATTGCTTAGCTTCAACACTATTATAGTGTTCAAGACTATCGTCTGTTTTTTTTTCCCTCCGGTCTCAACTTGGTCTTGGTCTCGATACCCTCGGGTCTTGGTCTTGTCTTGGTCTCGATACCCTCGGGTCTTGGTCGTGTCTTGGTCTCGATACCCTCGGGTCTTGGTCTTGGTCTCGATACCCTCGGGTCTTGGTCGTGTCTTGGTCTCGATACCCTCGGGTCTTGGTCTTGTCTTGGTCTCGATACCCTCGGGTCTTGGTCTTGTCTTGGTCTCGATACCCTCGGGTCTTGGTCTTGGTCTTGGTCTCGATACCCTCGGGTCTTGGTCTTGGTCTTGGTCTCGATACCCTCGGGTCTTGGTCTTGTCTTGGTCTCGGTTTAGGCGGTCTTGACTACAAGTCTACAGGGTTGCAACAACTTGAGGGTGAGTAAATGATGACAGAATTTAAATTTTTGGGTGGAGTATCCCTTTAATCTAATGTAAATGATGTCTCCTACTGAAATATGTAGTCGAAAACCCATGAAAGATTAACATTATTTTAAAAATCCACATCGTTTTATACATTATTTGGACAATTGCGGGCGCCATTTTTGTGCGCAATGTATTCTGGGTCGATGACGTCAAATGGTTGCACTCGGTGAGCTATTGCTATTTTTACCGCAACACAACTCGGAATATAACAAACTGATACAATGTTTTAGTAAGAGACATAATTCTTAATACCCAGGGTTCACTTTAAGGCTGGAATACACAACACTGCCCACATTTTTGCCCAATTCACAGGACAAGTTGAGGCTAGATGCCTAAAGGTCAGAGAGAGTCTACAGATTTGAGTTCACATATTTCATAGTGAAATAATAAGTCATATTTAACAGAAAATTGCATAGTGTATGATTCCATGATTGCATAGACTATGATTCATTCAGTCAGATTTTGATTTTTGAGCCAATTTTAGAAAGTACATTTTTTTTGTCATGACTCTCCTAGAAACGAGGTGCATGTTTCTGTGTGAGAATGTTGTGTTTGTAATGACCTGAAAGTCAGCTAGTGTCGTATAGTGTATGAAGCCCAGTTTTTCCCTGGGTCGGTTAAGTTTGTGATATGTAGAGTTTTAAAAATCTGTTCATAAGTCGTATAGTGTATTCCAGCCTTTATGGTCTCATCTTGACACTAAATTGTATCACCATTGATACTCACAGTCTGAGCAGGGCCTTGTAGAAAGGACGGGTGAAGAAAGCATCCAATAGATACTGGTGGATCAGAGCCAGACCCAAAATACGGCCACTGAAACGAAACCTGTGAGGGTCCAACAAAACATTTATTCATATCATATCATATTGTATCATATCATACAATCATATCATATCATAATGGTCTATACATGCTCTGTTGTGATACATATCCTGCTTTTGCTACAATTTCAGCCTTTAAAAATTCTTTACCTTGTGTATAGGCTTGACTTGACCCATTTTTTAAATTCAATTCAATTTGTGAATTTGAACACTGACATTCCCCAGACGTGTTCTTAGCTTGGATAAAGTTCAAGGCAAACTTTAAAAATTTGTCTTTGTATTTAGTTTCCTAACGCTATAATTTACTCAACAAGAGGGCCGTTTTCCCTGTCAGTCAAAATCCCGAAATGAGAGAGGAAACAAAGAAGTAGTGTGACCGCTTCTACATGGCTTTCTTTCCAGCTGACCAGAAGGCATCCAACTCCTCAACCACAGACCACATCAACCCGAGAACTACAAAGTTGAACTTCAAAAACATTCCAAGTCTAAGCAGCAATAATTAGGGATACGGAGAGATAGCAAGTTAGAAAGAATTTCTCACCATTCCAAATGGTTCTCTACAAATGCAGACATTGGGCTGATCTGCACCATATACGTGTCATTGGCCGAGTACTCAAACAGACCGTAGTACGGGTTAAACATCTCCTGAGACAACAGGAAGAAGAATTCCCGGGAGGGCGCTATAGTCCAACTATGGGAACATGAATGCATATGTTAGATCAGTGTTGTGGCAAAACAATATTTAAACAACAGCATCACAGCGTAGAGACAAGATTGAATTGACTTCAAGAGGTTTATTCTTTTAAAGGAGGCCTGTTCACACAACACGTGACAGCTACTCACGATCGGACAACTGACACACATGCAACAGACAGACTTTATACCTTCTCAGAGTCCTTTCTCTGTAGTTTCCATTACCCAAACTAACAGTTCTAGACGATATTTCCATCATCTCAGTTAAACAGTTCTAGTTTCGTTAGTAGAAAACAGATAAAGCAGGTTTTAGAAGTACAATGGTCTTTCTAGCCCTTCCTGGACTTATATATCTCCCACCCGTGAGGCCAAAGGCTGAATAGTCCATTTTCTTTCCTGATTATCCATGCTAAGAATTTAGAGGCTGTTGACAGTTGCTGTGGGTGTGTGTGTCTCAGTTTCCCAGGTATACAAATAATCCAAGAGAGAAAATACATGATTGAAATACAGGAAAACCATACAATATCAAAGTGAAACTAAATATTATTTTTCTATAACAATCAGTTAAGATAATTCCAGTATTTAGCACTTGAGCTATTTCTAGTGTGTTTTGGATGAGCTAGAGTGGTGACACAGAAATGTTGTCGATGGTCTTCTCGACTTTTTGACCTTTTAGAATCGCCTCTGAGGCTTCAGAGTGGTGTCTATGGCATGCACAAACATGTGCTTAAAACAACCCAACGTTCGTTTTCAAAACTGTGAACTCACCGAGTGGTTAGTGGTGTTCGTTGATGATTAAAAACAATATATCGGCACAATGTATGATTTCAATCCGTGTTATTTGCTATAGTGGAACTATTTTTTCAGACACCTCACAACCGCGTATAAACTTCCGCTGGATATTTGAGTCTGAAGCGTTAGCACACTCCGCTAGCGCAGTAATATCAACCAGCACTGAGTCCTCCAACAGACATCAATGCGATTTTACAAAATGCCAAATAAAACACGACAGAAACTGTATCTCGCTACGCTACTTGTTTTGGATCATCAACGAACACGACTAACCACTCGGTGAGTGTCACAGTTTTGAAAACGAACGTTGGGTTGTTTTAAGCACATGTTTGTGCATGCCCATAGACAGCCACTCTGAAGCGCTCAGAGGCGATTCTAAAAGAGTCAAAAAGTCGAGACAGGACCCATCGTCAACATTTCTGTGTCCACCACTCTAGCTCATCCAAAACACACTAGAACTATCCTTTAAGATCAGGTTTGAATCTCATTAGCATGCGTGTGAGTGTCTCATCTGTGGTGGTCTTGATCTGTCAGACTGCGTGATGTTCTCACCCCTCCTCTCCTACAAAGGCGATGTAGAGCTTGTTCCTCTGGAGCTCTTTACGAGAGTAGGCCATTACTTGATTAAAGGTGCCTTCCAGTAAATGTTCCCTTCGGATGATGAGCCTTGATAACATCACATAATAAAGTATATCAAAATCAATGTAAATCATATGCTGAGGTATCTATCTATCTATCTATCTATCTATCTATCTATCTATCTATTATCTATCTATCTATCTATCTATCTATCTATCTATCTATCTATCTATCTATCTATCTATCTATCTATCTATCTATCATCTATCTATCTATCTATCTATCTATCATCTATCTATCTATCTATCTATCTATCTATCTATCTATCTATCTATCTATCTATCTATCTATCTATCTATCTATCTATCTATCTATCTATCTATCTATCTATCTATCTATCTATCTATCTATCTCATCATATCTATCTATCTATCTATCTATCTATCTATCTATATCTATCTATCATATATCTATCTATCTATCTATCTATCTATCTATCTATCTATCTATCTATCTATCTATCTATCTATCTATCATCTATCTATCTATCTATCTATCTATCTATCTATCTATCTATCTATCTATCTATCTATCTATCTATCATCATCTATCTATCCATCTATCAATCTATCTATCTATCTATCTATCTACTCTTCATCTATCTATCTATCTATCTATCTATCATCTATCTATCTATCATCTATCTATCTATCTATCTATTCATCTATCTCTCTATCTATCTATCTATCTATCTATCTATCTATCTATCTATCTATCTATCATCTATCTATCTATCTATCTATCTATCTATCTATCTATCTATCTATCTATCTATCTATCTATCTATCATCTATCTATCTATCTATCTATCTATCTATCTATCTATCTATCTATCTATCGTTTGTCCATCCATCCATCCATCCATCCATCCATCCATCCATCCATCCATCCATCCATCCATCCATCCATCCATCCATCCATCCATAGCACATTAATAATGAGAAACCCGCAGGCACACTTACTTTATCTTCCGGGCCCCTGTCCGTAGCCTTTAGCCTCCAGCTTTCTGTAAAAATTGCGCAGTTTAGCCTCGAAGTCTCTGCGGTACGGGGCCGGCGCTCGGGCCCTCTGCAAGCCTGTCCGTGCAAAACAACACTGCATATAATCACACAGTGCTCTATATGAACATGTCCTTTTTTGAAAATGTCTTATTATTATTGTTAATTTAATAAAAGCATGTTTTCATAGGCAAGAAGCCAAAGAAAAGATACATTTAATACGACTAAAATTTCTAGGGCCATCAAAGAGAAAACAACAAAACAAGTGGAGCAGGAGCAGAATCATGCTGGGAAATAACTTTAGTTACACTCTTTCTCATCAAACACTATCAGCCGAACCGACGGCTCATTAACCAGTGCTATCAGCAGGACATCCAGCGTCAAACGAAGACGCTTTAACTCGTGTCTCACTGGGTGTGTGTGTGTGTGTGTGTGATCAAACACATTTCTGAGAGAACCGTCTTGACAGGAGGAATGACCAAGAGCCGCTGTGATTTGTTTAAACTGATGCGGGGAACGATTACTCTTGCTGCTTTAGGGAAAAGAATTTGCTGTGTTTGGCAAGCAGCGCCACACACACACACACACACACACACAACACACACACACCACACACACACACACCACACACACACACAACACACACACCACACACACACACACACACACACACACACACACACACACACACACACACACACACACACACACACACCACACACACACACACACACACACACACACACACACACACACACACACACACACACACACACCACACACACAACACAACACACACTTAAAAGGGCTTTTAAAAGAAAAGCTTAGAAGTAAGTATCTATATGTTTGCTACTGAGCGAAAGAATATTGTTTTTAGATAGTAATCTGAAAAAGGTTAATGGTGCCTGGTCTTTAAAATGGTTGTCTGTTTGTGGCTTTTAGTTTAGATATTTCAAGACACTCCTGTGAAAGAGATTTTTAATCTCAGAGAGACAATCCTGGTTAAATAAAGGTCAAAGACAAAAGAAAAAAAAGAAAAAGAAAAGATTTTAGCTTTAAAGGTCATCTGTATACTTTTTAACAGGGTCTTATTCTTCTTTTTTCACATGTTACTCCAGTTCTTCTCTATATCAGTGTTTCTGAACTCCTGAAACGCCTCCATTGTATCTCAAGTTTCTTCCGGGAACGAACACGTCACAATATTCCTCATTATAATAATTCATACACAGAATAAAGGGGCGGGGCCTGGTTGAGTTAGTTAGTAGTGTGTTAAACTGGCGGTTATGGTAAGGGGCGGGGCATTTCCCAAACACACTCGAAGCGCTCGACCAATCACAACACACTGCTCCAGCCGACCAATCAGAGCACAGTGTGCTTTTCAGAAGGAGGGGCTTCATAGAGACAGGAAGTAAACAGAGCGTTACTGACAGACTGGGAAGAGAGGAGCCGCAACTATGGAGAATATGAGGAAAAAATATTCTAGGTGTATCACCTGTATCACTGTTGTCCTACTGAATGATCTTAAAATAACCAAATTATAAAAGTCATGCAATTAAAGACTAAGTGATTTCCAAAGGCTTGGATGTGATCATACCAGGAGAACCCTGAGGCGAGGATCCAGGAGAGCAGCGAGGAGAGAAGCTCAGGCCGGGGTGGAAGGAGTGAGAGGGAATAAACGACATGATCTCCTCATCAAATAGACTGCATGACAGAGAAGAAACACATTCAGAAGTACACTGGAGGTTTGCCATAATTTAGATGTGCATAAGAATGATTTCTGACGGATCATGTGACACTGAAGACTGGAGTAATGATGCTGAAAATTCAGCTTTGATCACAGGAATAAATTACAGTTTAATATACAGTATATTCACATAGTCAAGTCACCTTTATTTATATAGTGCTTTTTACAATACAAATTGTTTCAAAGCAGCTTTACAGAGATAACAGGAAAGTAAAGTTGTAATAGTGTTGTTAAATTCAAAATTAAATGTTAAATGTCCCCATAGTGTCCCACATAGAAAACAGTCATAACTCAAAGTGTCTTTGTTTGAGGAGTGATCTGAACCAAACACTGAGGATTGTGTTCAAAGACACGTCGTGTGGTTTTACATTTCAACTAAAACATGAAAATCATGCACACTTTCCCCTGGAACACTGCAGTCACTGTACCTTAACAGCATGACCAGGTCTGCGTCACAAGACAGCTTCTCAACAGCTGGAGAACCTTCAGTCCGGATGTAATGGATCTTCTCCCTGAGAGGAAACATGTAAGAAGATCCAGAAGAAGCGTGTAAACATTTAACAATCTCACATTTCCACTCTCACGCTAATGGAATGTTAATTGTTTTTAAAGTAACAGTAATGCACAAGTGTGCATTCAGGAGTGCTTTTAAGATAATAACCAGCTTTTCTGCATTAGTGTTGCTGTAAATGCACAAGTTACTGTATTTATGAAGTCAAATGCTGATTCACAGTCACAACACTTTGTTTTATGCATCTTTATGAGACTGTAACTGTATTTCTATATAAGCTTAACACTACATTGTTAGTTGTAATTAGTTATTTTTGTATTATTTATGGTAACACTTTACAATAAGGTTCATTAGTTAATGACACTAGTAGTTATTTAATGTATTAATGATCTCTGAGTGTGTGATCTCTGAGACGGCCTCACCTGAGTGTGTGATCTCTGAGACGGCCTCACCTGAGTGTGTTATTTCTGAGACGGCCTCACCTGAGTGTGTGATCTCTGAGACGGATGGCCTCACCTGAGTGTGTGATCTCTGAGACGGATGGCCTCACCTGAGTGTGTGATCTCTGAGACGGCCTCACCTGAGTGTGTGATCTCTGAGACGGCCTCACCTGAGTGTGTGATCTCTGAGACGGCCTCACCTGAGTGTGTGATCTCTGAGACGGCCGCACCTGAGTGTGTGATCTCTGAGACGGCCTCACCTGAGTGTGTGATTTCTGAGACGGCCTCACCTGAGTGTGTGATCTCTGAGACGGATGGCCTCACCTGAGTGTGTGATCTCTGAGACGGCCGCACCTGAGTGTGTGATCTCTGAGACGGCCTCACCTGAGTGTGTGATCTCTGAGACGGCCTCACCTGAGTGTGTGATCTCTGAGACGGCCTCACCTGAGTGTGTGATCTCTGAGACGGCCTCACCTGAGTGTGTGATCTCTGAGACGGATGGCCTCACCTGAGTGTGTTGATCTCTGAGACGCCTCACCTGAGTGTGTGATCTCTGAGACGGCCTCACCTGAGTGTGTGATCTCTGAGACGGCCTCACCTGAGTGTGTGATCTCTGAGACGGCCTCACCTGAGTGTGTGATCTCTGAGACGGATGGCCTCACCTGAGTGTGTGATCTCTGAGACGGATGGGCCCCACCTGAGTGTGTGATCTCTGAGACGGCCTCACCTGAGTGTGTGATCTCTGAGACGGCCTCACCTGAGTGTGTGATCTCTGAGACGGCCTCACCTGAGTGTGTGATCTCTGAGACGCCTCACCTGAGTGTGTGATCTCTGAGACGTCCTCACCTGAGTGTGTGATCTCTGAGACGGCCTCATCTGAGTGTGTGATCTCTGAGACATCCTCACCTGAGTGTGTGATCTCTGAGACGCCTCACCTGAGTGTGTGATCTCTGAGACGTCCTCACCTGAGTGTGTGATCTCTGAGACGCCTCACCTGAGTGTGTGATCTCTGAGACGTCCTCACCTGAGTGTGTGATCTCCGAGTGTGTGATCTCTGAGACGGCCTCACCTGAGTGTGTGATCTCTGAGACGGCCTCACCTGAGTGTGTGATCTCTGAGACGGCCTCACCTGAGTGTGTGATCTCTGAGACGGCCTCACCTGAGTGTGTGATCTCTGAGACGGCCTCACCTGAGTGTGTGATCTCTGAGACGGATGGCCTCACCTGAGTGTGTGATCTCTGAGCGGATGGCCTCACCTGAGTGTGTGATCTCTGAGACGGCCTCACCTGAGTGTGTGATCTCTGAGACGCCTCACCTGAGTGTGTGATCTCTGAGGCGGCCTCACCTGAGTGTGTGATCTCTGAGACGGCCTCACCTGAGTGTGTGATCTCTGAGACGGATGGCCTCACCTGAGTGTGTGATCTCTGAGACGGCCTCACCTGAGTGTGTGATCTCTGAGACGCCTCACCTGAGTGTGTGATCTCTGAGGCGGCCTCACCTGAGTGTGTGATCTCTGTGACGGCCTCACTGAGTGTGTGATCTCTGAGACGGCCTCACCTGAGTGTGTGATCTCTGAGACGGCCTCACCTGAGTGTGTGATCTCTGAGACGGCCTCACCTGAGTGTGTGATCTCTGTGACGGCCTCACCTGAGTGTGTGATCTCTGAGACGGATGGCCTCACCTGAGTGTGTGATCTCTGAGACGGCCTCACCTGAGTGTGTTATTTCTGAGACGGCCTCACCTGAGTGTGTGATCTCTGAGACGGATGGCCTCACCTGAGTGTGTGATCTCTGAGACGGATGGCCTCACCTGAGTGTGTGATCTCTGAGACGGCCTCACCTGAGTGTGTGATCTCTGAGACGGCCTCACCTGAGTGTGTGATCTCTGAGACGGCCTCACCTGAGTGTGTGATCTCTGAGACGGCCGCACCTGAGTGTGTGATCTCTGAGACGGCCTCACCTGAGTGTGTGATTTCTGAGACGGCCTCACCTGAGTGTGTGATCTCTGAGACGGATGGCCTCACCTGAGTGTGTGATCTCTGAGACGGCCGCACCTGAGTGTGTGATCTCTGAGACGGCCTCACCTGAGTGTGTGATCTCTGAGACGGCCTCACCTGAGTGTGTGATCTCTGAGACGGCCTCACCTGAGTGTGTGATCTCTGAGACGGCCTCACCTGAGTGTGTGATCTCTGAGACGGATGGCCTCACCTGAGTGTGTGATCTCTGAGACGCCTCACCTGAGTGTGTGATCTCTGAGACGGCCTCACCTGAGTGTGTGATCTCTGAGACGGCCTCACCTGAGTGTGTGATCTCTGAGACGGCCTCACCTGAGTGTGTGATCTCTGAGACGGATGGCCTCACCTGAGTGTGTGATCTCTGAGACGGATGGCCTCACCTGAGTGTGTGATCTCTGAGACGGCCTCACCTGAGTGTGTGATCTCTGAGACGGCCTCACCTGAGTGTGTGATCTCTGAGACGGCCTCACCTGAGTGTGTGATCTCTGAGACGCCTCACCTGAGTGTGTGATCTCTGAGACGTCCTCACCTGAGTGTGTGATCTCTGAGACGGCCTCATCTGAGTGTGTGATCTCTGAGACATCCTCACCTGAGTGTGTGATCTCTGAGACGCCTCACCTGAGTGTGTGATCTCTGAGACGTCCTCACCTGAGTGTGTGATCTCTGAGACGCCTCACCTGAGTGTGTGATCTCTGAGACGTCCTCACCTGAGTGTGTGATCTCCGAGTGTGTGATCTCTGAGACGGCCTCACCTGAGTGTGTGATCTCTGAGACGGCCTCACCTGAGTGTGTGATCTCTGAGACGGCCTCACCTGAGTGTGTGATCTCTGAGACGGCCTCACCTGAGTGTGTGATCTCTGAGACGGCCTCACCTGAGTGTGTGATCTCTGAGACGGATGGCCTCACCTGAGTGTGTGATCTCTGAGACGGATGGCCTCACCTGAGTGTGTGATCTCTGAGACGGCCTCACCTGAGTGTGTGATCTCTGAGACGCCTCACCTGAGTGTGTGATCTCTGAGGCGGCCTCACCTGAGTGTGTGATCTCTGAGACGGCCTCACCTGAGTGTGTGATCTCTGAGACGATGGCCTCACCTGAGTGTGTGATCTCTGAGACGGCCTCACCTGAGTGTGTGATCTCTGAGACGCCTCACCTGAGTGTGTGATCTCTGAGGCGGCCTCACCTGAGTGTGTGATCTCTGTGACGGCCTCATCTGAGTGTGTGATCTCTGAGACGGCCTCACCTGAGTGTGTGATCTCTGAGACGGCCTCACCTGAGTGTGTGATCTCTGAGACGGCCTCACCTGAGTGTGTGATCTCTGTGACGGCCTCACCTGAGTGTGTGATCTCTGAGACGGATGGCCTCACCTGAGTGTGTGATCTCTGAGACGCCTCACCTGAGTGTGTGATCTCTGAGACGGCCTCACCTGAGTGTGTGATCTCTGAGACGGCCTCACCTGAGTGTGTGATCTCTGAGACGGCCTCACCTGAGTGTGTGATCTCTGAGACGGATGGCCTCACCTGAGTGTGTGATCTCTGAGACGGCCTCACCTGAGTGTGTGATCTCTGAGACATCCTCACCTGAGTGTGTGATCTCTGAGACGCCTCACCTGAGTGTGTGATCTCTGAGACGTCCTCACCTGAGTGTGTGATCTCTGAGACGGCCTCATCTGAGTGTGTGATCTCTGAGAAATCCTCACCTGAGTGTGTGATCTCTGAGACGCCTCACCTGAGTGTGTGATCTCTGAGACGTCCTCACCTGAGTGTGTGATCTCTGAGACGCCTCACCTGAGTGTGTGATCTCTGAGTGTGTGATCTCTGAGACGGCCTCACCTGAGTGTGTGATCTCTGAGACGCCTCACCTGAGTGTGTGATCTCTGAGACGCCTCACCTGAGTGTGTGATCTCTGAGACGTCCTCACCTGAGTGTGTGATCTCTGAGACGCCTCACTGAGTGTGTGATCTCTGAGTGTGTGATCTCTGAGACGGCCTCACCTGAGTGTGTGATCTCTGAGACGGCCTCACCTGAGTGTGTGATCTCTGAGACGGCCTCACCTGAGTGTGTGATCTCTGAGACGGCCTCACCTGAGTGTGTGATCTCTGAGTGTGTGATCTCTGAGACGGCCTCACCTGAGTGTGTGATCTCTGAGACGGCCTCACCTGAGTGTGTGATCTCTGAGACGGCCTCACCTGAGTGTGTGATCTCTGAGATGGCCTCACCTGAGTGTGTGATCTCTGAGACGGCCTCACCTGAGTGTGTGATCTCTGAGACGGCCTCACCTGAGTGTGTGATTTCTGAGACGTCCTCACCTGAGTGTGTGATCTCTGAGTGTGTGATCTCTGAGACGGCCTCACCTGAGTGTGTGATCTCTGAGTGTGTGATCTCTGAGACGCCTCACCTGAGTGTGTGATCTCTGAGTGTGTGATCTCTGAGACGGCCTCACCTGAGTGTGTGATCTCTGAGACGGCCTCACCTGAGTGTGTGATCTCTGAGACGGCCTCACCTGAGTGTGTGATTTCTGAGACGTCCTCACCTGAGTGTGTGATCTCTGAGTGTGTGATCTCTGAGACGGCCTCACCTGAGTGTGTGATCTCTGAGTGTGTGATCTCTGAGACGCCTCACCTGAGTGTGTGATCTCTGAGTGTGTGATCTCTGAGACGGCCTCACCTGAGTGTGTGATCTCTGAGACGGCCTCACCTGAGTGTGTGATCTCTGAGACGGCCTCACCTGAGTGTGTGATCTCTGAGACGGCCTCACCTGAGTGTGTGATCTCTGAGTCGGCCTCACCTGAGTGTGTGATCTCTGAGACGGCCTCACCTGAGTGTGTGATCTCTGAGTCGGCCTCACCTGAGTGTGTGATTTCTGGCGAGACTAGGCTGTCGTTCCTGCAGTGTGTCCAGTATGTTTGGCTGGCGGAGGAAAGCCACAATCTTGTCATTGTAAGCTGAGGATAAAGAAAACAGACAAAAAACTGTGATGAATTACTGAAAGTCATATAGATAGCATAAAAGATTCCAAAAAAGCAGACTATAGACGATAATATGGACAAATGTTATTACGGATCTGTCTGACTACTCGATTCTGATTGGCTGGAAGGTGTGCAGTAAAACCACCGTTCTATAATAATTCAATGAGGCGCACACACACACATACGTCACTCAGAGATCGTGCTGCGCACAGACAGAAACATTCAGGAGCAGAGAAACGTGTTGTCCACATGACATTATTAAGGTGCTGTCTGTAAGAATGACAGCTAGTGGTTGCCAGTTTAAGGACACGCGGCAGAACGAGCGCAATTGACAATGAAAGCCGAGGAGACTTACACACTGTAAGTTAATAAGTTGATTTTAATATGCTCTTGTTCATAGAGATTTTCAGATGGATATCGAGGTTTTTTAGGTTGTGTGGAATCTGTAATCTCTGACCCAGCTTGTTTGGTGGTTTCCAAGGATGCAATATGCTGTGTTTCCTGACAACTGGCAACCCGGGTGTCGAAACGCTATTGGCTGAACTGGCTGTGGGCGGAGTCACACAGACCAACACAAAAACACACATTCCAACATGGAACGTGCAAAATAATAAGTAAAATAACTGGCTATAGAAGTGTTTTCCCGAGAAACAAGTATGTGAACTTAATTAATTAAGCATGTTTCCTAAATATCTACAAACATATAAAGGTATTTTTATGCTTTAGTAGAGTAAAAAAGTTGCATAAAGAACATTTAATCTCAAAATAATTTCTATCAAAAAAAAATTGTCCAAAATGTTACAATAATCCCTTATTCAACTCAATGATCCACAACATCGATAATGAATACAAAATACATGTTTTTCTTTCTTTCATTCTTTCGGTTGGCCATCTGTGTTTTCACTGATACTTAAAACCAGGCCGTTGTGTGTGTGTGTGTGTGGACTGACCCAGAGGCACTGAATCCGGCTGGTGTTGACTATTTCCAGGTCTGTTCCCCAGAGAAGATCCTCTGCTGCGGGACACGTCTGATGCCTGAGAAACACAACACAGGATCAAAATTAAACAGAGCATATGCTTTAAAGGCACACTATGCAGGAATGCCATTTTTGTCAAACAGCGCCCCCTAGAGTCGCTGAGGAGTATTGTATTTAACGTTACTGTCGTAAATACCACTCACGCAGAGCGTCTCTGCACTCACGGCCTGATACCCCTGTGAAGCTGTTATATTAAAGTACAAATCTTGCATATTGTGCCTTTAAATAAGAGATCTAGCGCTAAAATGTATTTTTGAACTCAATCTGAGCACTTGTGTCGCTGCTATCAGAGTCATAGATACAGTGTCTCTGTGGTGGCGCGCAGTCTTCACTCGGACACGCTCTTCAAACTATCGCCGTTGCGGAGACTCTCTATTTATTCCGGTGAAATCATAAAATAAAATGCACACAAACGTGTCCCTGCTTGTTTTAGCAGTTTTAAACTGTTTCCTTGCCTCAGCCATGGCCAGGAGTCGAGCCGGCGGGACAATAGTAGCAAAAGCCTCATGAGTACATCAGAGCCTGTGGTCACGTGATGGTCGTAAAGCCATACGTTCTCCAGGTCACATGACCGGGCCAAAGACGGTGCGTCTTCTCCAAACTTACATAGGCGGTGTTTCCACTCGGAGCATTGATAGTGTCAAGCGCTGTATATTGGCCTGAGGAATCATTTAAAATAACTCTTATGCGTCAACTCTTTAGGTCACAAAGTCCGTGGTGTGCCTTTA
>CM070840.1:32010744-32019576 GCA_036326025.1 Chrosomus eos
ATAATTTGATTATTTGTTCTTATTTTATTACTGACACTTTACTTACAATATTTAATATTTATATGAGTTAGGCTAGTAGTTTTTGGTGTCATAACCTAATTTGTTAGGTTACATGGTACAAAAACAATAACTACTCCTATTTTAATTTAATTTATTTATTATTTTTTTGTTCTGGGGCGGACGGGGCCATTAGGGGAAAAATCATTAGCGTTGAGCCCTGAATATTCAGTTAGATGGATATTCCTAATATCTCATGGACATTAAGTCATATTTGGGTTTCAAGAACTTCAAACACTCCATTTGTGAGAACTGAACTGGGGAAAAGGGCTTTTATGTACGCAGCTCCATTTGAATGGAATTTACTCCAAACAAAATTGAAATTACAAACTCTGGTGCCTATTGAACATTTTAAATCTATTATTCGATCACTCGAGGAAGACTCATTGATTTGCAATTGTTTTTAAGTGTTTTAATTGTATATTTTTTTGTTTCAATGTGTAAGTTGTGACTGTAACTGCTGTCCATTCTTGGCCAGGACTCTCCTGTGAAAGAGATTTTTAATCTCAGAGAGATTTTCCTGGTAAAATAAAGGTCAAATAAAATAAAAATAAAAAACTAGAATATTGGCTCAGTCTGCATGTGACAATCATATTAATGCATATTCATAATTCATATTCTTGTGAATGTAAATCAATCACCTGGTCTGATATGGAGAATAATGTGTTGTTATCAAACCAAACACACATTGAGACTTCAGTATAATCATGAATATTCACCAATGCCTCGTATTTATAAGGTTTTCTTACGTGACCTGCATGACAGAACTTGAAACAGAATCTCTGAGAGCACGACACCGACACACACACACACACACACACACACACACACACACACACACACACACACACACACACACACACACACACACACACACACACACACACACACACACACAGATTAGCACCATAAAAGCACACATCCACTCGCACAGATCCACTTCTATCTCAGCACGCTTTATCTCTGCCTTCTTAATGTCTGTTATCTGTCTCTTACGCAGCGGGAGAGCTTATGTGATCAATAAAAGGGAATCTGCAAATAGTTCAGTCAATATCAGCCTTCAACTAAAGTGCAATCTAGCCGTGGACAGAGTGAGTTCACAAGCGCTCGACTGATCCCGGAAACGTCCTCACAGAGTCTGGATACACTCAAGCAAATTAAGCCATGCGTAAAAAACATCAGGAGGATTCAACGCAAAAAGCTATTTCACAAAGCTGTTTTAGACCGCTCTGTAGTGTTAGACAAGTCAAGTT
This sequence comes from Chrosomus eos, assembly GCA_036326025.1. Taxonomy (NCBI): domain Eukaryota; kingdom Metazoa; phylum Chordata; class Actinopteri; order Cypriniformes; family Leuciscidae; genus Chrosomus; species Chrosomus eos. The sequence goes on from CM070840.1 coordinate 32,012,055, forward strand.
AGACTGTTTCACAAAAATAAATACTGACTTAATTTAGACCAAAAAAAATTTAAAGTATCCTACTGGAAATATATAATAATGAGGACTTTTCTTTTCTGTACGTCTTTAGCGCTCCGCTCAACGGTCGGATTAACTGTCGTAGCAATCTTTTTCCAAATTATACATTTCTTCTTGTTACTACATTCTCCGCTAAATTTCCCCAGTAAACTGTCATATACTCCTCCAACAAACACATATTTTCCGCTGGGGTAAACTGCACTGAGCGGTTGAATGCGCTTACTCGATCCGCCATGTATTTTGTTTTGTCTTATTTTACCCAGAATGCACTGCAGTGTAGTCCTACTTAAGAAAGTCAGAGTCTTAAGTGCTGTGTGCAACGGTCTGATTTAGATGTCGATCTGAAGTCTGACTATCTACTATATCTAAGCTAGAGTCAGTCTATCTTTGTGAAACCGGCCCCTGGGGTTACAGTGATTAGGGAACGTTCTGGAAAAGTTATGAACAAACGTTCTTCCAGAAACGTTAGTAAAACGGTCATTCAAAGTTCTGGCCTTTAATTACATTCTCAAAACATTAGCACAAAAAATGTATTTATACAAATGTATTTATACATGGAATGCTTTTCTAAAACATTTTAGGTAGTGTTAAGGTCCTTGAACACTGAGTCTGAAATTCTCGCACGTTAAAAAATAATACGACCCCACGTTGTTAATCACGTTTACACACTGCCTCCGAAACGTTTGTCCATCATAACATTTTTGGGATCAGGGTTTGATTTTGCAAGGTTAATAATTCTTGCAAGTGGAGAAAACACATAAAAACACAATGTATAAGAATAAACATGAAAACGTAGATTTGAACCTTCTCTTTGTGACTTACGTAGTTTGCATGGAGGACCGTGAAGAACTCTGGGTGTGTGACGAACTTGACGGTGGGACACTGGAGCAGAAGCGTGACGTTCTGAGTGTTTACAGGAGAGGAACAACCTTCTCTTCTCGGATCTACAAACATCACAGGAACACATTTACTATCACTATCACCGATGTCTCAATACATAGCTCACTCTTTCAGTCCATGAGGCTAAACTGAGAATCATTATTTAGCACTGCTTTGACACAAAATACATTCAGTGATGACAATTCTTTTCTCACTCAAACACAAACAATATAAACATTCTGTATACACACTCTCTTTACATCAAACACACACTCTTCACATCAAACGCACACTTTTCACAAACACACTCACATCAAACACACACTCTTCACATCAAACACACACTCTTCACATCTCTTTACATCAAACACACACTCTTCACATCTCTTCACATCAAACACACACTCTTCACATCAAACACACACTTTTCACAAACACACTCACATCAAACACACAATCTTCACATCATACACAAACTCTTCACATCAAATACACACTCTTCACATCAAAGACACACTCTTCACATCAAAGACACACTCTTCACATCAAAGACACACTCTTCACATCAAACACACACTCTTCACAAACACACACTCTTCACAAACAGACACATTCTTCACATCATACACAAACTCTTCACATCAAATACACACTCTTCACAAACACACACTCTTCACATCAAACACACACTCTTCACATCAAAACACACTTTTACAAACACACTCACATCAAAACACACTTTTCACAAAACACACAATCAAACACACACTCTTCACATCAAATACACACTCTTCACATCAAACACACACTCTTCACATCAAACACACACTCTACAATCAAACACACACTTCACATCAAACACACTCTTCAAATCAAACACACACTCTTCACATCAAACACACTACACACAACATACACACACACACACACACACACACACACACACCACACACACACACACACACACACACACACACACACACACACACTCTCTCCACATGAATCCCAGTGTGTGAGCTAGACCTGCAGCTGGTGTTGTGGGTTCAGTCTCTGGATCTGCGCTGGTGTTTCTCTGTGGCTCGTCTTCGCTGGCCATCGTCCTCTGGATGTTCTGATACTGGAGACGAACAACACCTGAAACCAGGAGACAGAACAACATCTGAAACTGGAGCAACATCTGAAACCTGGAGCCAGAACAACATCTGAAACCAGGAGACAGAACAACACCTGAAACCGGGACAGAACAACACCTGAAACCTGGTAGCACACATCTGAAACCTGGAGCCAGAACAACACTGAACTGGAGACAGAACAACACCTGAAACCTGGAGACAGAACAACACCTGAAACTGGAGACAGAACAACACCTGAAACCTGGAGCAACATCTGAAACCTGGAGCAAACAACATCTGAACTAACAGAACAACACCTGAACTGAGACAGAACAACACCTGAAACTGGAGACAGTACAACTGAAACTGAGCAGAACAACACTGAACTGGCCAGAACAACATCTGAAACCTGAACGAACAACACTGAAACCTGGAGACAGAACAACACCTGAACCTGAGACAGTACAACACTGAAACTGGAGACAGAACAACACTGAACCTGGAGACAGAACAACACCTGAACTGGAGACAAACACATCTGAACGGAGACAGAACAACACCTGAACCTGGGACAGAACACATGAACTGACAACAACACTGAACTGGAGACAGACAACACTGAAACCTGGAGACAGAACAACACTGAACCTGGAGACAGAACACACCTAAACCTGGAGACAGAAACATCTGAAACCTGGGACAAACAACATCTGAAACTGGAGACAAACACACCGAAACTGAGACAAACAACACCTGAAACATGGAGACAGAACAACATCTGAAACCTGACAAACAACATCTGAAACTGGAGACAGTACAAACCTGAAACCTGGAGACAGAACAACACTGAAACCTGGAGACAAAACAACACCTGAACCTGAGACAAAACACACTGAAACCTGGAGCAGAACAACATCTGAAACTGGGACAGAACAACACTGAAACCTGGGACAGAAAACATCTGAACTGAGACAGAACAACTCTGAAACCTGGAGACAGAACAACACCTGAAACCTGGAGACAAACAACACTGAAACATGGAGACAGAACACACTGAACTGAGACAGAACACATCTGAAACCTGGAGACAGACAACACTGAACCTGGAGACAGAACACACCTGAACCTGAGACAAACAACACTGAAACTGGAGACAAACAACACCTAAACCTGGAGACAGAACACATCTGAAACTGGAGACAGAACAACACCTGAAACCTGGAGACAGAACAACATCTGAACCTGGGACAGACACATCTGGACCTGGAGACAGAACAACACCTGAAACCTGGAGACAAAACAACATCTGAAACCTGGAGACAGAACAACATCTGAAACCTGGAGACAGAACAACACCTGAAACCTGGAGACAGTACAACACCTGAAACCTGGAGACAGAACAACACCTGAAACCTGGAGACGAAACACCTGAAACCTGGAGACAGAACAACATCTGAAACTGGAGACAGAACAACATCTGAAACCTGGAGACAGAACAACATCTGAAACCTGGAGACAGAACAACATCTGAAACCTGGAGACAGAACAACACCTGAAACCTGGAGACAGAACAACCTGAAACCTGGAGACAGAACAACACCTGAAACCTGGAGACAGAACAACACCTGAAACCTGGAGACAGAACAACACTGAAACCTGGAGACAGAACAACATCTGAAACCTGGAGACAGAACAACACTGAAACCTGGAGACAAAACAACACCTGAAACCTGGAGACAGAACAACATCTGAAACCTGGAGACAGAACAACTCTGAAACCTGGAGACAGTACAACACCTGAAACTGGAGACAGAACAACACTGAAACCTGGAGGACAGAAAAAACACCTGAAACCTGGAGACAGAACAACACTGAAACCTGGAGACAGAACAACATCTGAACCTGGAGACAGAACAACATCTGAAACCTGGAGACAGTACAACACCTGAAACCTGGAGACAGAACAACACCTGAAACCTGGAGACAGAAAAACACCTGAAACCTGGAGACAGAACAACACCTGAAACCTGGAGACAGAACAACATCTGAAGCCTGGAGACAGAACAACATCTGAAACCTGGAGACAGAACAACACCTGAAACCTGGAGACAGAACAACACCTGAAACCTGGAGACAGAACAACACCTGAAACCTGGAGACAGAACAACATCTGAAACCTGGAGACAGAACAACATCTGAAACCTGGAGACAGAACAACATCTGAAACCTGGAGACAGAACAACATCTGAAACCTGGAGACAGAACAACACCTGAAACCTGGAGACAGAACAACACCTGAAACCTGGAGACAGAACAACATCTGAAACCTGGAGACAGAACAACATCTGAAACCTGGAGATAGAACAACATCTGAAACCTGGAGACAGAACAACATCTGAAACCTGGAGACAGAACAATATCTGAAACCTGGAGGCAGAACAACATCTGAAACCTGGAGACAGAACAACATATGAAACCTGGAGACAGAACAAAACCTGAAACCTGGAGACAAAACAACACCTGAAACCTGGAGCCAGAACAACATCTGAAACCTGGAGACAGAACAACACCTGAAACCTGGAGACAGAACAACACCTGAAACCAGGAGACAGAACAACATCTGAAACCTGGAGACAGAACAACACCTGAAACCTGGAGACAGAACAACACCTGAAACCAGGAGACAGAACAACACCTGAAACCAGGAGACAGAACAACATCTGAAACCTTGAGACAGAACAACACCTGAAACCAGGAGACAGAACAACATCTGAAACCTGGAGCAACATCTGAAACCTGGAGCAACATCTGAAACCTGGAGACAGAACAACACCTGAAACCTGGAAACAGAACAACATCTGAAACCTGGAAACAGAACAACACCTGAAACCTGGAGACAGAACAACATCTGAAACCTGGAGACAGAACAACACCTGAAACCTGGAGACAGAACAACATCTGAAACCAGGAGACGGAACAACACCTGAAACCTGGAGACAGAACAACACCTGAAACCTGGAGACAGAACAACACCTGAAACCTGGAGACAGAACAACATCTGAAACCAGGAGACGGAACAACACCTGAAACCTGGAGACGGAACAACACCTGAAACCTGGAGACAGAACAACACCTGAAACCTGGAGCAACATCTGAAACCTGGAGCCAGAACAACATCTGAAACCTGGAGACAGAACAACACCTGAAACCTGGAGCAACATCTGAAACCTGGAGCCAGAACAACATCTGAAACCAGGAGACAGAACAACATCTGAAACCAGGAGCCAGAACAACATCTGAAACCAGGAGCCAGAACAACATCTGAAACCAGGAGACAGAACAACATCTGAAACCTGGAGACAGAACAACATCTGAAACCAGGAGACAGAACAACATCTGAAACCTGGAGCAACATCTGAAACCTGGAGACAGAACAACATCTGAAACCAGGAGACAGAACAACATCTGAAACCTGGAGCAACATCTGAAACCAGGAGCCAGAACAACATCTGAAACCAGGAGCCAGAACAACATCTGAAACCTGGAGACAGAACAACACCTGAAACCAGGAGCCAGAACAACATCTGAAACCTGGAGACAGAACAACACCTGAAACCTGGAGACAGAACAACACCTGAAACCTGGAGACAGAACAAAATCTGAAACCTGGAGATAGAACAACATCTGAAACCTGGAGACAGAACAACATCTGAAACCTGGAGGCAGAACAACATCTGAAACCTGGAGGCAGAACAACATGTAGAGAATTTACGGATGAACCAAACACAAATTAATCTTTCTAATCTCTCATGGGCTTCATTCAAATGTGATTCAGCAATCCAGATCTGAACACATTCCAACGTCACAAAACTGGCTCCAAATAGCCATAAAAGAACCCCTCAGAAAGGATTTTATGACCCGCAGGGACCACCTTTGACCTGCCTCAGCACCACTACTGCTGCAGCAGGACAGATGTTTAACAGACTCGTCTTTCTTAAGGAGCAAGGTCCCATGAGAAGATGAACAGAGCAGACTTCAGCAGGGACCTTGCCGTGACCTCAGATTGGAATGTCTTTCTTAAACCCCAGAAACTTTACACACCAACACACTTTACATATCAAACCACATTAATTCTGCACATTCTGCAGAGAACAACTCAAACAGAACAATTCTTGACGAACTTATAATCAAACATTGTTCCACTACCTAATCCTATATTGTAGCTATGTATGTGTCTACTATACTAGATAGCATACAAGTCATGCAAATGTTGTTACTTTAGATGGATGAATGAAAGTGTGTCTTGTTTGATATCAGTGAGATCATATATTCTTAATTCTTAAGATGGCTTGAGTGAAATCTGTGTAAAATGTTTTGTATGATTATAATAATCTACAATGTTTAAACTGTGATCTCTTGTTCTCTCGGCTTAGTGATTGAAAACAAGGAGACCCCAGATAACGCATGATTTATGATAAGTAGGAACTAGGTCCACCTCCTAAGATGATGCCATTGTCCAATTGGCCAGAATTCTCCAAAAGAGGTTGGACTAACTTTAAGTTAAAGACCCGAACAAGGCAGTTCAGTTCAGTCCAGAGAGCCGTTCAGAGAGCAGTTCAGTTTCGGCTCGGTTCAGTTCGGTTTTGAGTCGGTTCTGTATTAAATTAAGTTTGTGCCTCTCTCTATGATCCAACAGCAAGAGAGTGTTCATGTTCGTACGCTTTTACATCGACCAGACCAAGTTAAATTAGACCAGCAGACAAACCCATCAAGATCGGAGTTTAAACAGCTTCATTCAAGCCATCTCATCTCTTACTTTCCTTTCTTCCTTTATTTTATTTTCTCGTTAAAAGTCTCGTTCTAAGTTAAGTTTTGCTGTAAAGTTCGTTTACACGTCTCTCCTGCAACGCACTTCGAACTGTAAAGACTCTTGTTCATCCATCCGCCAACACATCACGTGACCGGCGGTTCAGAAACTCCAGCCAGGCACTCCAAAGACAACCAGCCACGCAGCCGGGAAACCCCTTTGACGAAGCACCTCAAATAGGGAATTCCCTGGCCTAAGCAACGCAAAGACAAGCAAGTACTCCAGACTGTAACTGACCTGGTGCTTTTTAATGTACATGTAATAACCTGTCTAAGAAACGAAGGTTTAAATTAATGCTTGGTGGTTCGTTCAGGTTTATGTCTTACAAGTGCCTCTCACTGTGAAAACTCACTCTTTCTCTCTCTTCCTTTGCGCCTTGTATGAATGTGTGTGTGTGATTGTTTAGACCTTAGCTTTATGTGTTTAGAATAGTTAATAAAGTCGTCCATATATTTGAAAAGATGTACCTTGTGTTGTGCTTACATATTTAATGTCTTGTACTGTCGATCTAGTTACCTTGCTAATACATAGTGTTTCACTATAGATTGGATATTTATATCTGTTGCCAAGGTTAAAATTACGGCCCGTTCAAATTAACTCTAAACGA
>CM070840.1:32019676-32089676 GCA_036326025.1 Chrosomus eos
ACTCACAGCTAATATTCACAGCTAATACTCACAGCTCAAACTCACAGCTAATACTCACAGCTAATACTCACAGCTAATACTCACAGCTATTACACACAGCTAATACTCACAGCTAATACTCACAGCTCATACTCACAGCTAATACTCACAGCTAATACTCACAGCTCATACTCACAGCTAATACTCACAGCTCATACTCACAGCTCATACTCACAGCTCATACTCACAGCTAATACTCACAGCTCATACTCACAGCTAATACTCACAGCTCATACTCACAGCTCATACTCACAGCTCATACTCACAGCTAATACTCACAGCTCATACTCACAGCTAATACTCACAGCCAGTGGTTAAAATGGGCCGGGGCTCTCCGGGGCTCAGCCCCGGCACATAAGCCTGCTCGTTTGCAGTCAGTTGCCTACTAGAAATTATGTCACATACAATTTGATGAAAGTGATGTTTTTGAAAACATATTTCTGACAATAAATGAAAGAATTTTTGAAATGGCATGTCTATTTTGTCTCGGCGGAGCTGAGACGAGAACAATCGGAACACGGCCGTAATTTTGTTCAGCTGCTGATCTCGTTGTCAGTCGACCATGATCGCGCACCGCTCGCGCATGCGCATCTGACACGGATAAATGTACGCAGCAATAATGAATGTTCCTGGGAGACCGTGGTTGCGCGGGATGTGGATGTTCCAGAAATGTCAAAAACAGTGACCTGGCCTTGAATGACAAGGTAAGGAAAATAAGACTAAATCAAAATTAAATAACCAGGACTAGGTTGACCATGTGATTTTTCTCAGGAGATGTTTTGAGCATTTTACTTCAGATACCGGATTATCAGCAAACTGCCAAGAGAACTGCTAATTTAACGTTAGCTGGCTACTTAAAATAAACTAGCAATCTATTCAGTCAGCATATTTGTATTTGATCTGTGTGAATTACAGTAAGACTTGCTAGACCTAAGTTACTTTTAGCTACCAAGCTCTGTGGTTAATGAAAATTAAATCAACCATTTATTCTCCAACTTTCAGAGATAAATTGAAATGAGTGGAGCATATCCACCCAAGAAGAGGAAACTGACTTAGTACTTCTTCAAAAGGTGGGGTGATATTCCAGACATGTTTAGCATGACTAGCTCTGTAACATGTTGGCAGTAGAGATGGGACAGTATGAAAATGATCAAAATTATCACAGTGTTCGGTATTATTGCGGTATTTTTAAAAGTGTGTTCAATATGTTCAGAAAGCACTGACAGCCTGTCAGTGACAGGCCTACACAAGCTGAACTAGTTTCAAAAAGTGTAACAGTGCTTAATATATTACAAAAATATAGGCAATATGCTTGTAAAAACTATTGAAAACGGTCTGAAACACTGTGAAAGAACTTGAACCAGATATGTCTGGCTGAGATCCAGGAAGATTTATTTACAACTCCAACGTGAAGTCAACTATGAAGTTGTATTTGAGGTTACATGTGAAGTTGGTTGTGGTTCTAAAATATAAACAAATAATAATGCACAATAATAAGCATCTGACTTACTATGAAAATTATTTACCAGTACTAAATATTATAGCCACCAGCATACAAGAAACAATACTAAGAATTACATTAATTTCTCTGTAATAATTAACATAATTTTTACCGTTACACCGGCAATGATCTCATCCCTAGTTGGCTGCAGACTTTACAGTGATGTACTCAGCAGACTTACCAGATGATTTAATTGATATCATATCAACATTCTATTAATGTTAAAGTTACAGAGCACCTGGCGTGTAAGAAAAGGCAGACTAATACTGAGGTGTTTGCATACCAGCCATTGTGGGAAGTAATGAAGTTATAGATGAGTGATGAGTTATAGATGTGTGTTCTCTGTACTGTTTTTAAGAATGTGTATGAAATTAAATGTAAAATCAAAATTAAATTACAAAGGTAAAACACAAATAAATTCAAATGTTGATTGTAAAACTAACCAGTGTTATCATCATTTTTATATCTTAAAGCTGCAGTCCGCAGTTTTCGCCATCTCTGTTCGAAATCTGCAATTGCAGTTATTCGCGGAATTATCAACTTTACATGGGTTGTGTAATGAGGCAACCACTGGAGCCAGAAATCAAAACTTTGCCTTTTTATGTGTATGTGTGTGTGTGTGTGTGTGTGTGTGTGTGTGTGTGTGTGTGTGTGTGTGTGTGTGTGTGTGTGTGTGTGTGTGTGTGTGTGTGTGTGTGTGTGTGTGTGTGTGTGTGTGTGTGTGTGTGTGTGTGTGTGTGTGTGTTGTCGTAGTAAAGAGAGAGAATGAGAGAAGGAAGTTTGTATGAGGTGGACCTGGTCACCACAGACCCAAATCTTCTCAGCTGTTGCTACTGTCATATGCTGCACTGTCTCTCCATGTGGCACATTATGTTTAGCACATTGTATGGGTCACTATATCATAACAAGGTAATACAACGTGTAATCAAGTGATGACTGATTAACAGTAATGTAAATGCTAAATGTCCTAATACCTGTTGCAAAGTAAATGCTCTTAACCTTGCAGTTTTTCACATATCATGTAATACTCAATTTCTCAATTTCTTTGCACAAAACTCTCCAGAAAGTGCTATTTAATGGTTTATTTTTCAAAAAAAAAAAAAAAAATCACGGGGGGCATGCCCCCGGACCCCCCTAGGGAGAGCACCCCCACTTAATAAATCCCAATTTAACCCCTGCTCACAGCTCATAATCACAGCTCATACTCACAGCTAATACTCACAGCTCATACTCACAGCTAATACTCACAGCTATTACTCACAGCTCATACTCACAGCTAATACTCACAGCTAATACTCACAGCTCATAATCACAGCTCATACTCACAGCTAATACTCACAGCTCATACTCACAGCTAATACTCACAGCTCATACTCACAGCTAATACTCACAGCTCATACTCACAGCTCATACTCACAGCTAATACTCACAGCTAATACTCACAGCTCATACTCACAGCTCATACTCACAGCTAATACTCACAGCTAATATTCACAGCTAATACTCACAGCTCATACTCACAGCTCATACTCACAGCTAATACTCACAGCTAATACTCACAGCTCATACTCACAGCTCATACTCACAGCTCATACTCACAGCTAATACTCACAGCTCATACTCACAGCTAATACTCACAGCTCATACTCACAGCTAATACTCACAGCTAATACTCACAGCTCATACTCACAGCTAATACTCACAGCTAATACCCACAGCTAATACTCACAGCTAATACTCACAGCTAATACTCACAGCTCATACTCACAGCTCATACTCACAGCTAATACTCACAGCTAATACTCACAGCTAATACTCACAGCTAATATTCACAGCTAATACTCACAGCTCATACTCACAGCTCATACTCACAGCTCATACTCACAGCTAATACCACAGCTAATACTCACAGCTAATACTCACAGCTCATACTCACAGCTAATACTCACAGCTAATACTCACAGCTAATACTCACAGCTAATACTCACAGCTAACACTCACAGCTCATACTCACAGCTATTACTCACAGCTAATACTCACAGCTAATACTCACAGCTATTTCTCACAGCTAACACTCACAGCTCATACTCACAGCTATTACTCACAGCTAATACTCACAGCTAATACTCACAGCTATTACTCACAGCTAATACTCACAGCTAATACTCACAGCTCATACTCACAGCTCATACTCACAGCTCATACTCACAGCTAATACTCACAGCTCATACTCACAGCTCATACTCACAGCTAATACTCACAGCTAATACTCACAGCTAATACTCACAGCTATTACTCACAGCTATTACTCACAGCTCATACTCACAGCTAATACTCACAGCTAATACTCACAGCTAATACTCACAGCTCATACTCACAGCTCATACTCACAGTTAATACTCACAGCTAATACTCACAGCTATTACTTACAGCTAATACTCACAGCTATTACTCACAGCTATTACTCACAGCTAATACTCACAGCTAATACTCACAGCTAATACTCACAGCTCATACTTACAGCTAATACTCACAGCTAATACTCACAGCTAATACTCACAGCTCATACTCACAGCTCATACTCACAGCTCATACTCACAGCTAATACTCACAGCTAATACTCACAGCTCATACTCACAGCTAATACTCACAGCTCATACTCACAGCTCATACTCACAGCTAATACTCACAGCTAATAATCACAGCTAATACTCACAGCTCATACTCACAGCTAATACTCACAGCTCATACTCACAGCTAATACTCACAGCTAATACTCACAGCTAATACTCACAGCTCATACTCACAGCTAATACTCACAGCTAATACTCACAGCTCTGCAAGATTCGGAAGGGAATGATTCAGATTCCTCTTGGCACAGCTACTAGAAGACTCACGTCACATCTACATCATCAAGCTCAGTGTGAGCATGCGCAGTACGCCTGGCTATTAGGAAGTGATGCTTCTAAAGGGCTTCAGTTTTCTCCGTTGAAATCAATGGGGTCGCTGTGTCCATTTCTTTTACTGTCTATGGTTTTCCCTATATATTGAGGATTGAGGAAGTGGCATGTCTCTTATATAGATTGTCTCTGCTCTAACTCAAACCGCTGCACAAGCTCACGTTTACAGTGTATATTAACAAGATTCACTGATATTAGTGATGAACTAGAATTTTTGGATAACGATTGATGTTTTTGTAGCACTTTAGTCCATTTAAAATATTTTCCCCTTCTCTCTGCATTTGTTCATAAGATTCAGATGTTGAATGGATTAAAGGTCATCCACACAAGCATAAGACACAATCATTTATCAATAAGCTGTTTATCTGATGAAATCCCTGATGACCTTATCGATCGATGAGACACTGTGCATTTCTTTAGAGCGGCCCTTCTCTTTATCATCTGCATTTGTTCCAGTGACCTGTAAAACAGCCGTAATAACCCTTTGTTCGCAGTAACCCCGAGCGAGAGATAGCGTTTCTCTTTGTGCTGGCGTGTTCTCCAGAAACGCTGAGAGACACAAAACATGATCTCGTTCTGGTTAAAAATAAGCTGTCCGGAAGCAGGGCTGGAGAAGCCTGGGATGAGGATGGTGTGGAGAAGCCCTGCGGACTCCCGATGGATGTTAGAGCCACACTGACTCGTGTTCACGGACCGGCTCGCTCCTCCAGGACCCGGACCCGGACCCGATCCGACCTCGCGCTGATGTCTCCGGCCCGCAGGACAGCGGATCCGGCCGCCTGGTTCCCGGGATGGGCGAAGCTCGTTTCCTATGACAGAAGGGTAGGACACTCGTGTGGGGACCACATACTGCGATATTGTGATTTATGAATGTTGTACTTCACATTTGCATCATATCACACGATTACAAGTGAGGTTCTGGCTGCTGTAGTCCGTGTGTTTGCTTAGCATTATTTTTTTATTTGCATATTCAGCAGTTTTATCCATGAATGCTTTTAATTGGTCAGCACTCAATTTAAAACCTTGCAGCAAAAACGCCTTAAACTGGACAATCCTTACTGGTATTTTATCGTATAAGTCTTGATTTTCACTATAAAAGAAGATGTATTACTTATTTTATATATTGTATTTATTTAACAGTAAGTAACTTATAAACAGAAGCTATATGTATTTCTGGTGTAAAGATGCACTAAATTGCAACTTATGCACCACTAAAAATGTCTACGTTTCACCATTAAAACTCAACGATAAACTACTAATGACTGGAAGAAAACACTGACCGAACTGCATGAAAAAAGCTTGTTTTACTTGAAAGACTTCAATCATTTAGACAAATATGATAATGTTGACATTTACACTCGTTTACATTTTTAGAGAAAAAACATTGTAGGCTACTTTAACTAATAAAGTAATTAATTCACAGAGTTAGTTACAAACTAGCTAGTAGTTACTAAATCTGTATAGTGTGGAATTTATGACTTCCAATTTAAGTAAGATTTTGTGAATGACTAATGCAACCCTAAAGTATATTTAATAAAGTATCACCGGAAATCATTTAAAATTGTTGTCTCATATTAACTTATAAAAATATATTTTGTTAAATATGGCGTTAAAAACTTAATAAAATAAATGTAACTAAAGTCATGATCAAATAATAAATACTTCCAGTAATGGGCCATTTTAATATATTACAGGATGATGGAATATTCTATATTCTTATACACACTGTATAGTAAATTACATTTTAAATGAATATTTTTGCAATGTATGCAAATTAGATGATTCCCTGTATGTTTGCACAATTGGTATGTGAAATGTTTATGGCTTTATATATGCACTGGCACAAACACGCGCACACACACACACACACACACACACACACACACATCACACACGCACACACACACACACACTACCAAACCAATTTTCAAATCTTTGCTGTAAGCAATTAAGACATTGTACAAATCATATACCCAAAGGAATCAGAATCAGGACATCATGACAGTTTGCTTGTATATTTTAAGAATAAAAGTCTCAATGTAAACAGTTTCTGCTTTCCTGATTTCGTCGCAGTCCAGCTGTTATTGTGAGGGTGTCTTCGCCTCAGTCGTGTGGAGCTGCTCGTTGACCTCTCCTGCATGCGGTCGTCGTCAGCCGAGGACAGGACGGGTTCATGCGGGATTCATCCGGGTTTGTTCTCTGTGTCCTTCAGGATCGGATGACGGTGTTGATGCGGTCAGCAGAAAGACTCAGCTCTGGATCTGAAACAGAACCGTATGCTTCAGTCAGACATGATGGATGAGCGCTTTCTAAATAGTTTATTTTGTGCACGTGTGTAATTTTAGAGCACTGCAATTTGTGTGAGAGGCAAGTGAAAAATATGCGTTTGGGATTCTGGATAAAAAGAGCTTCTTTGTGCATATGTTGTTGTTTTTTGTAAAAGAAGTAAAAGAGAAGCATAATTTCTCAGGCAAGGTTCTGTTTTTTTTTTTTTTAACTGTTTATTTTCACATCTTTTCCCTTTTACCACAAAAAAAAAAAAAAAATTATATATATATACATACACATATACACACATACATACACACACATATACACATATATACATACATATATACATACATACAATAAAAATAATAATAAAAAATAAAATAAATAAATAAATTTAAAAAAGCCCAAAAAATAATGACAAATAAATAATAATTATAGGTCTACTACATCGACATTATCAATTTCTTCATGTATAAGAGCTTCATGTATTCTTCAGGTTCTGTTTGTTAATATATATATATAATTTAATTATTACTTAATAATATATACATATATGTCAGATGGAGTGATGATGGCACAAAATTCGTTGACTCATTGAATAGGTAACTGAGACGGATTCAGGAGATTGAACTAGCTTTTTTTAAACTCTTCTTTTAAATATTTCTTCTAATGACATCAGCAGTTGAAGAGCGTACAGTAACGGCTAAATAAGAGAACCACATTACAGTCAATGTGACGTTGCCTAATCGGCAACAAATGATTTGCAAACGTTTAATGATTATTCAGTGAAACAACAAAACAAATGGCCGATGCACGTATTAAAGGGATCCTCATAATTTACTGACCCTCATGTCGTTCCATACTTGTAGTTTCAGGGCCCTATTCTAACGATCTGAAACTCAAGTATCAAGCGCGAAGCACAAGTAACTTTGTGGGCGGATCCCGACGCTGTTGCTATTTTACCGGCGGGATAAATTACTCTTGTGCCCGACGCAAGTTTAAAAGGGGTTGGTCTGAATAAGCTTCATTATTCATAGGTGTGGTTTGGGCGTAACGTGAAATAAACCAATCAGAGCGTCATCCAACATACCCTTTAAGAGCAGGAGCGCATGTTGCATGGCGGATTGTTATTATTATGGCGGATTTACCAGGCGCGCTTCAGAGTCGGTTCACGAGGAGACCGATTATTTTTTCCTGGTTCTTGACGGACAAACTAATTTGTCAGATGTCCTTATATACATATGTGTCTTGCCACTGTTGGGCAAACAGGTCTGATCCGTCATTACTACAATTTGCCTGAAAATTTTGGGTAAATGTGTAAGCTAGATTTATGCCTATTTTTTCACATCTTCATGGACACCACAATGATTTCCCTCGTGTGGTAATATATTTCCTTGTTTATAATGTATGATTTGCAAAAATAAAAACTGCTGCATCTGTGTTGATGAGAGAATCAAAGTGTGTGCACGTTGTGCACCCGCTACATTATGGCCAAGCATGTGCGCTTAAAATAGCATTATGAACAACGTGCAACGCGTCACTGAGGCTGTTTTCATCAAGTTTATAGGGTCATGAAACCCTAAACTAAATTTTTCTGAGATATTGCAGAGGTATGTGTGTTAAACATCACTGAAGACAATGTTAGCATCTGTTAGATTTAAATGTACGGGGAAACTGGTTAATTATTATTTTCGTCTTCGGGGTTTATAATCTACATCGTGTCAGAGCACTGAAGTACTTCGATGACGCATCGGTGTCTTATAATTATTCACGAGACTGAGCTTTCTTATCCTATGAGAAGACACTGTCTCTTTAAGGGGTCGTCGGATGCCCATTTTCCACAAGTTGGTATGATTCTTTAGGGTGTTCATGTAAAGTTTGTAATATACTTCGGTTAAATTCGGTTAAAATCGTTGTGTATAACAACACCCTTTTTACCTCCTCAAAAACAGCTTCAGTGCATGTCTCTTTGAATGATAATGAGCAACCCCCCCCCCCCCCCCCCTCTTCTGTGGGGCGTGTCCAATGGCTGAGGGCGGAAATATGCTAATACGGAAAATATGCTAATACGGAAAATATGCTAATACGGGAAATATGCTAATATAGGAAATATGCTAATATGGGAAAATATGCTAATACGGGAAATATGCTCATATGGGAAATATGCTAATACGGGACAGCCCATCAATGGTTGTGGGCGGATGACATCATAGTGCTCAGAAAATCCAAACGCTTGGTTATTGAGAGTGTTTAGACTTTTTGAGGATTAAAAAAAGGAGTGAATGGATTTTATTCATTGTATAGTGGTTGTGTCCACACACTGCAAAGACACATTTATATGCAAACACCATATAAAAGTGAATTTTGCATCCAATGACCCCTTTAATTATTCTTGACACCACGAGGTGATTTCCAATGACAGACTTGTCTAAACTGTGAGATCGCGTAATAGATGAGAGACCCTCAAGGGTCACGAAGTGTTTGTTTCCGTGGTGTAAAAGTTGCGGTGTGAGTGCGATGCTCCAGTCCCAGGGTTAGCTATACCGACAAATCGAAACTGTATCGAGCATCTTTCTCGAGGAGTGAGTCCCTTCTTCTCTCGGCCATCCACGCACATTTAAGTTGCATTTTTCAAAAGGATTGTGTGTTAGACTTGAGCTGAGAGCTGTGTGTGTGTGTGTGTGTGTGTGTGTGTGTGTGTGTGTGTGTGTGTGTGTGTGTGTGTGTGTGTGCCAAATGTGAATGCGTTTTAATTGTTTGTATCTATTTATAATGTACTTAGAAATGCCCAACCAGGGACAGGAGTTGAAAATTAGCTTTAGCTATAAACTCTATATGCTGCGCATCAGTTACAGGCTTTGTATTGTAACTGTTTGATTGTATGGTCCCTGTTAAATAAATAAAAAATAAAAAAAAAGAGGGGGGGGGGTCATGACCCTTTAATGGTGCGTTCACACCGGACGCGAATAGCGCGTCAGGCGCGAGTGATTTCATTGTTAAGTCAATGCAAAGACGCGTTACGCGCGTAAAAAATTCCTGCGGCGCGAATGAGGCGTAGAGCGCGGCGCGGTAGACGCGAATACGCCAATAGCGCAAATTAAGAATCTGGCGCGTTACGCGCGAATTATTTAGTTAGTGCCATTTGTGCATTCACACGTTTGACGCGAATTCGCGTCTGCCGCCCGAGTTGAAAAATTTGAACTTCTGCGTCAATTCGCGCTGCGTTAACCAATCAGGAGCCTGCTTGCTGCTGTCACGTGGTGAAGTGAAAGTTTATGTTATTTTAATAAACTATTTTGTAATATTACTAAAATGTCTGGTGTGGTTCTGCACAACAAAGCAAATCTTTCACATAAAAACTCGATTTTAATATATGAGAGATAGTACTTATTTTGTATTGAATGCTATTTATTAGGGATGCACCGATACCGATACCAGTATCGGTATCGGGCCCGATACTGAGCTCATGTACTTGTACTCGTACTCGTAAAAATGCCCCGATACCAACAACCGATACCAGGCAGCATGTGTACAGTGTCAGAAATTATAATGGGGATAAAAAAAAGAAGGCTGTATATGAAATAAATGTATCTTATCAGTGGAATATTAAACAGAATATATTAACGCGTCGCCTATATAACTATATGTGTGCAAGCTGATAAGAGAAAAACGTGCAGTGGATTGAGCGCGCTACGACACAGACGCGCGAGCTGGTCGAGCGCATCCCTTTTTCACAGACGTCAGTGGAAAGTTTGTAGTTCAGTCGGATGTCAATGGCAAATCAAGTAAAACGAGGCATGTAGCTTATTATTAACGTTAACTGACGAGAGAGAGAGAGAGAGAGAGAGAGAGAGAGAGAGAGAGAGAGAGAGAGCGCACTTCTGTTGAATGCTGTTGATTGCGGATCGTTCACTCAGCACGTGTTATTTGGATTAAAACTAAATCGTATATGTAAGTAAAACATGAACTGTTACCTTACTTATGTTTAACGAGTGGTTGCCTACATTATTACAGGACATTTGCAGGTCAAGAATTTCCATGAACTTCAAACATCCACAGCGCGCGCCCCGAAAACCACCAGACAGCGCGCGAATACTGAAGTCTTTTACGCATTGCGCTTGTACGGAGGAATTCACACAAAACTATGTAAAAACACCTGTCTTGGCGAGTATCCTAGTAAAAGTCTGTTATATCTCAAGTGAACGTAGACAGTATAATTCAAATGGCGTCCGTGCGTCCGGCCTTAAAGGGGCGGCACTTTAATAAATCTGCTGCTGTGTTTTAATGTTAATCAAACAAAGGACAAATAAATGACTGTCTGCTCTTGGCTAAATAGGCTACCTCTATCAACTTTACAAAAAGATCCATATATATTTAATTTATACAGTAATGAATATGCAGTGCATGAAATATATGTTTGTTGAACTAATTAAGTTTAAATTTAATAAACAACTAATATGATTGATATTATTTTGGTTTCTCTACCAATACATTTAAAAATTACAAATGCATGAATTGAAAATTAATTGAAAATTAAAAATACAGGTATCGGTTACAGTATCGGTATCGGCGAGTACCAAAAATGAAAGTATCGGTATCGGACTCGGTCTGGAAAAAGTGGTATCGGTGCATCCCTACTATTTATTCCATATCTATTTTAGATTATATGAAACATTATTATTTTAATGTAAAAACAACAAACACTTAGTGTATAAGAAATAAAAAAATCACAGGACAGGTTTCACTTTTGGAGGCTGGCTCCATTTATTATCAAAACAAAAATAAAAGACAGATTAGGTGGGTGCGGGCGAGGGTGAACCTCGTGCCGGGCTGTAGAGCGCGGGCTTGTCAGGCAGCGACCACTCGAGGCCGAGGCTTTACACGGCCTACGCTGTCCTCGTCAGCGTCCTCACCGTTAGGTCCACCAAACCTCGCTCCTGGAGCAAATGGTGAAATTCCTGAAACCCTCCGGAGGGTCTGGATGATCCGAGTACAGCGACGATGTCCCCAGCGCAGCTGTTTCTGCTCTCCGGAGCAAATACGAGCGGTGACTCTCTCGATTAATGCTACTGCTAATGCTCGATAAACATCTAAAAAAAGATGGCCGCCTCCAGATTTCGATTCTGACGCGCGTAAATTTCGCTTCAAACTTTTGTTTTTACGCGCGTCAGTTTCACTCTTGACACGCGAATTAACACAAAGTGGTCAAGCGTCAAACTAAACGCGGTAGACGCGAATTTGACGCGCTATTCGCGTCCGGTGTGAACGCACAGTAAGGTTGTTTTTATGTCAATTTGTGCGATTTTATGTTTGCACAATTGTGTGTGTGTGTATGTGTGTGTGTGATTGGATTGATTGCGGCCTGGATTAAGAGTCTCCCACAGATGCTGTTAATCTGGTAAATCTGCGCTCCATGTCTGAGCAACAGCTCGGCACGAGGACAGGATTTACATCAGTTGTGTTGAAACTGCTCAAACACTGCTCTGCTTGTGTCTCTACATTCTGAAGGATGTGTTGACTCATTTTTATGGAAGGTGCAAAATATGTGCATTTCAACGATTGGAAAGTATCATAGTCTTATTGAAAGGAAGTGTTGAGACGCATTTCTGCACTAAAAGTGTTTCATTTGTGCATCTCAAACCCATTTCACTGCAGGTCAGTGCTCGTCTTGTTGAAAAGAGATGAGAGTCTTTGGCATTAAAAATGATCCTCCTCATCTCATTAAATAATGAATAGTTGAATTTGGATTTTGATCATTTGTTTTGTTTAAATAATATTTTAAATTTTATGTTCTATTTGTGGTCTGACAGAATTTAAATAATATTATAGATTTTATCAATATTTTGAATTAGCTTTTATTTTTAAATTGTCAGTGTTTATTTTAAGTTTAGTTACATTTTTAGCATTTTTTGTATTACTTCTATTTTTATTTTTATTTCAGTTTTAGTTTTTATTTATTTCCATTAAGTTCATTTAGAGATTCAACTTAGTTGCAAAGGCAAGATTTTTAATTTGAAAGCACGCGTTGTGGTTCCTTCCGCCCTGGTGGAGGCACCGACACTGCAACTATCTAGTTCTGAGGAACTGGAAGTTGTCAGTGTCGATGCGAGAGATATTGAGGATTCGCCACCTCAGTTTCATCCATTTAATGAGCTGTTTGAGATTGTGACGAGCGGTTGAAAGACTGAGCATTGACTGGCCAGCTGATAAACAGGACGTTCGTTGTAGAAGCAAGCTGGACGAACATTTCCTTCCTTCTCGATCACAACCTCAGCTCCGGGGCCGAGATCCTGGCGGAAACCGGTTTCATATAGAGTGTACCGTGCACAAACATTAAACTACTCCTCTATAATCTAACTATAAAGAGAACATTTATGGGGAGATGCCAAAAGTGGAAGAGACGCTTGCGAGCTATCTCTCCCCGAAGCGGCATCTTCCCTTAAGGCCCCGGCATTACCCACTAAGCCAGTCAGAACTACATCTTCTCTAGTGGGTAAAGCTTACTCAGCCGCTGGTCAGGCTGCAGCATGCCTTCACACTATGTCGCTACTGCAGGCCCACCAAGGTGAGTTGTTAGGAGAGATGGATGAGGGCGGGGGAATTGGCGAACTACATCGAGCCACAGATTTATCTCTCAGGGCCACCAAGGAGACGGCTAAATCCTTAGGTCGCTCTATGGCAGCCCTGGTGGTCACTGAGAGGCATCTGTGGCTCAATCTCAGTAATATAAAGGAAAAAGACAAGAACTTCTTCATGGTCTTTGCCTCCCTGTCACCTTCTGGCCTCTTTGGCGATGCTGTAAATTCGTTGTTGAGAGGTTACAGGAGGCAGCCAAACAGACGGCCGCTTTCCAGAAGCTCCTTCCCCGTCGCTCTCATGTCTCCGGCAGTGGCGGTTCTACATTGAATTACACCCAGGGCGAGACCCCCTTCGAGTGCCCCCACCCCCCACAAAATTCTGCACAGTTATATTTTATTATAACAACATAAGTACCCCATGTATTTGTGATATTATGAATGAAATGTGCGTTATTTAGAAGAAAGTCAAGGTGGTGTGACTGACTTTAGCCCACTAATTCCATTAGAGTACTGCTCTATACCAGGGGTCTCAAACTTTTTTTCATTTGAGAGCTACTTTTTAAAAATGAAAGTGGCAGAGCTACTCATGTAAAACAATACTTACATCTCTTAAATAATGCCTCATAACTATCCTATTAACAACTATCCAAACTGTTTTAGACCTAAAAGAGTTTTGTAGGCCTGTATATGTCACCCTTAAATGTCAGAGAAAATTATTTGTATATATTTTAATAATTTTTATAGAAAATTTAACTTTGCACTCGCATCCACTCTACAAACTGGCGCGCCAAATCCTCCTGGGGACCAGAATATAGGAGCAGATAATCCTGTCGAGACAGGGGCTGAGGCAGGGGAATGGAGGCTCCATACTAAGGTGGTGGAGCAGATATGAAGGGTGTTCGGCCAGGCACAACTGGATCTGTTTGCGTCTCGAGAGACGTCTCACTGCCCACTTTGGTTCTGCCTCACGCATACAGCTCCTCTCGTACTGGATGCTATGGTACAAACGTGGCTGAGACTACGTTTGCATTTCTCCCAATCGCTCTGCTCCCGGGAGTTCTGGAGAGAGTTCGCAGGAACTAGGTTCGCCTACTTCTTATAACCCTGCGGTGGCCGGGCAGAGTATGGCTCCCAGATCTAGCGTCTCTCCTCGACAGGCCTACACTGGAGCTACCCGTCAGGAGGGACCTTCTGTCCCAAACAGGGGGCTCGATATTTCACCCCCGACCAGAGCAGTGGAACCTGTGGGCTTGGCCTCTGACTGGGCCCAGTTTATAGGGACGGGTCTCTCAACTGAGGTTGTGGAGCTCCTTAATTCCAGAGCTCCCTCCACGACGAAACATTATGCATTGAAGTGGAGAGTTTTAAATGGTGTAGTGACCGTCAGCTGGACCCTGTTAACTGCCCGGTTGGTACTGGGCTGGTCTATCCCCGTCCACTTTAAAGGTTTATGTGGTGGCCATAGGTGCTTACCACATTCCTTTGGGTGGAATGTCTTTGGGAAAAGACCCGTTGGTATCTCGTTTACCCGTGGTACTCCGAGGGTGAGGCCGGCCACTCGTACCAGGGTGCCGACAAGGGATCTGGCCATTGTCCTTCAAGGCCTTTGCCTGGCTCCCTTCGAGCCACTGGAGGAGGTTCCGGCTAAGTTCCTGACGTTGAAAGCTTTGTTCCTCCTTGCTATAGGAGATTTGCAAGCACTGTCGGTTGCTCCCTTGTGCTTGGAATTTGCTCCTGGCATGGTTAAAGCGTTCCTTCATCCTAGACCAGGACATGTTCCAAAGGTCCCGACTAACATGGCCAGATCGCTTATGCTTCAGGCCTTTTGTCCTCCTCCCTTCCAGAACTCAGACCAGGAAAAGAATATTCTGCTTTGCCCAGTTTGTGCGCTAGATGCTTATGTCCTGAATCTAAACAGCTGTTCGTATGTTTCGGGCCCCCCAACAAAGGTTCCCCTGCATCTAAGCAAAGAATGAGCAAGTGGGTGGTCGAGGCTATCTCACTTGCTTATGAGTCGATGGCTGTCCGGTCCCTCTCTACTAGGAGTATGGCGGCCTCTAAGGCCCTTATATCAGGAGTTTCCTTCCAAGATGTTTGTGATGCGGCAGGCTGCTCCTCACCGCACACGCCGGGTTTTACTCTTTGGACTTGGACTCTACCCGAGGGTCCTGGGTGCTCTCGTCCTAGTGCTGCTCACTCGATTTCACACTGACAGACACTCGTCGCTATGGTGGCGTTGGTATAGACGTTTCCATAGCATCAATCTCGACATAACGCGAGTTCCCTCTTCAGGGAAACGAGGTTACAGTCGTAACCGAGGCATTTTTCATCTGATATTTATATTTTATTTCAGTTTTATTCCAATAAACAATTTAAACAATTTTTTGGGAGTTTTAGTTACTGATAATAATTCTGGACCCCAAGGTAATATTTTTTGTATCATTCTTTAATAAAATACAACTTTCTTAATATTTTGATTTGGTTTTTATTTTTATATTTTTCATTTTTAAGTTTACATTTTTTATATTTTATTTTATTTTATTTATTTTAGTTTCAGTTAACCCTGCTTTAAATTGATAGTTTGCTCAAAAATGATCATTCTGCCATTATTTACTTAAATTTTGAAAGAAAAAAATCATACAATAAAAGTCAATGGGATCCAAAACAACAGAGTTTCATAGTATGGACAAAAATGTCCACTTGTCCACTGAAGGACAGAAAGTTAGTGAACCTTCATCATCATCCTCATCCTCATCACACACGGTACTGCCATCTGCAGGTGGAGTGTGTTATTACACACAGACACAGGTTACACCACTCTGCTCTCATGTGAGGATCGATGATTATGAAAATTACCCTTTTGCCGTTTAATCACTGTTTCATTTTAACGTTTGTGTATATTGCAGTCTTTTTTTCACTATGCAAAAGTTAGTTTTAGTCGACACTAATAACCCCGGAGCCAATCTTCCCCATATCCGCCATACATCTAGACTTTTCCCTCTTCTGAGAAGTGGCGTCCCATGAGCCTCTGCTTCTCCTTCTCCTCTTCCTGGATGCTGAATCAATGCTGTCCTAATGAATGCATGCTATTGATTCCTGCCATACGCGTGTGTAATGGCCTTCTGCTCAGTATATCAGGCCAGGGATGAAGAAACACAAGAGGAAAGAAAGCAAGAAAGGGGGCGTGACCTGTGTAGAGTCACTTCCTGTTCTCAGACATGTGATGTGCTGCGCTCTGATTGGCCGTCTGCTGTGCTCTTCTCTCTGATAGGCTCTGAAGCCGGTCATCAGTGCAGATCTTCCTCAGACTGGCAGCAGAAGGCTGATCAGCTTCTCTCTGTCAGGTACGCACTCACATTACTCATATATATGTGTTTATTCACTAACAAACTATTGTTAAAGTTCAATCGTTGAGAATTAATTCTCTACTGTCTCAAATTGCAACAAAAATTGAGTTATGATTAAAATTGTGAACTATTGAAATACTCAGCAGGGTTTTTGTGTTCTTGGTAACACTTTACAATAAGGTCCATTAGTTTACATTATTTATACTGTTAACATGAACTAAGAATTAATAATACTAATACAGCATTTATTTATCTTTTAACATTTACTAATACATTATAAAATCAAAGGTTGTATTTGTTAACATTAGCACTGTGAACTAACATGACCAGCTGTATTTATATTAACTAACAGTAGCAAAGATGAACAAATACAGTAACAAAATGTATTGCTTATGATTAGGTCATGTTATTTAATACATGAACTAATGGACCTTATTGTAAAGTGTTACCGTACTCTCTTTAACTTCTGAATTAAATGCATGAATCCAAAAACATAACCCAAACATAATTTAATTTATTCTTTATAAAAGGATGAATATTGTCCTGATGTTCCTTCATCCCTCTCGTTCTCTCTCTTCTCCATTACGTTTGAAGTTGCGATGGACAAACTATTCACTGCACTATTCAGGATTCAGGATGTATATTTTATTCATAACTTCATCTTCTGCCGTGAGCTGAAGGAGGTCTGAGGATAAATAGATGCACATTAGTTTCTCCTCTGAGGAGAAAAACTCCGTTGGGAGCCGGAAAACTGGAAAAAGTGATTCTTGTGGAAAGTTGACCTGCAAAAACCTTGAAAGGAACGTCATGTTGTTCTATGACTGTTTGAGAAGAAATCAAATATGTGACCCTGGATCACAAACCCAGTCTCGAGTCGCACGGGTATATCTGTGGCAATAGCCGACAATACATTGTATGGGTCAAAATTTTCGATTTTTATTTTATGCCAAAAATCATTAGGATATTAAGTAAAGATCATGTTTAATGAATATATTTTGTAGATTTCCTAGATCTTCCAATAAATTTGCAATAAATTCCAATAAATTGTGAGTGAATGCAGCACAATCACAAACATAAATGGACATTTTTAAAGGCGATTTTCTCAATGTTTTGATTTTTTTGCACCCTCAGATTCCAGAATTTCAATAGTTGTATCTCGGCCAAATATTGTCTTAGCTTAACAAACCACACATCAATGGACATCTTATTTATGCAGCTTTCGGATAATATATAAATCTCAATTTTAAAAAAAAGTACCCATGTGACTGTTTTTGTGTTCCAGGATCACATATATGGGTTACACCCGTTACACCAATAACAGACACCATAAGCATGAGCAATATTTCACCTGTGTGAACTCTTCCCGTATCAGTCCAGTGAATCTGAGTATCCGTCACTCTACACTCTATAGTGTTAAAAACACATTAAGCCCATATTCAGTAGATTATGACATTAATATAACGCTTCCCACCGAGAGCGCGTCTGAAGCCTGTCTGGATATTGCAGGAGATAATGAGATCCTATGGGATTCTGAGAGATCCTGCTCTTCTTATTCCCCGGCTCAGACTCGACGGCTGTAGCCTTTAAGCCTCTTGCTTTCCTTGTTTCTCTCTGAATGATGTTTTAATATTGCATGAACACCAGGGTATGAAAATAATGAGACAATATACAGTCAGATAGTAAAAATAACTGTCTTAAACATATTGGTGGGCAAACGGACAAATGTATTATTGAAACAACAATGATAATAATAATACATTTATTAATTATTCATATTAGATTGCTAATTTTAAAGTATTTCAAATTAAAGAATGTAATTTTGTAAAGAAAAAATTTAAAGTAATTTTATATACTGTGTGTGTGGGCGAGGGGGCGTGAAATTACATGTATTATTATTATTAATCCATTTATATTTATAATTTTACAAATGACAGTTTTATTAAAATTACTAAAATAAAAGGTTAAGCCTCGACAATATTCAAGGTGACGTGAAAGGGAACTCATTCTGTTACTCGCCAAGAACACAATACTAAACTGAGCTCTCTTCACGTCTTCTTGCACTTGAAAAATAAAATTACACTAGTAACTGTGTCATTGCACTAGTAAACACAGAACACACAGCACTAGTGAACATTTGAGACTGTTTAAGTTTGAACAGTTGAGAAAATAATGTGTATCTGTATCAATAAATAAGATCCGTGTTTTGCTCTTAAAGTGACAGCAGCCTCTATCTATCTATCTATCCATCCATCCATCCATCCATCCATCTATCTGTCCGTCCGTGTATATATATATATATAAACAATTTTTTTTTTCACCATAATCCCTTCCTTTGCTCTGCTTATTTCAGGTGTTCAGGCAGTCGGTCTAAAGAAAGGGATGTTCTTTAATCCCGACCCGTATCTGAAGATCTCCATCCAGCCGGGAAAGCACAGCATCTTCCCAGCTCTTCCTCATCACGGACAGGAGAAACGGTCCGGCATCATCAGTAACACGGTGCAGCCCGTCTGGAAGAGAGAGGTGAGTTCCTCCTTCAGGCTCATCACAAGAGCATCTCAGCATGTTTAAAGGCATTTTGACATTTAAAAAGTCATCTTTGAATCTGAGTCTGGAGAAGCGACTGTGACATTTGACATCTTTCTTTTCTCGGTGAGTCTGTGTTTGATATCGCACAGCTTTGAGTCGCAGAATCTCTTCTGAATCTGACGCCACTTTTACCAGCAAACAGAAGCTCTAAACATCTGCTCCAAAAGTTTGATTCAATCTCACACTGGTTATGTTATCCCTGCTTCGGTCTGCAACACATGTGGGAAACACGGCACAGAACAGGGGACCACCTCCAAAACTGTTTGTTTTGCTATTAACATCTGATGACAGATATTTACAATATATTTCACCAAGCTTTTAAGGATTTAATCATGTCAATTAAAAAACACACACACACTAATATTTGTAGCTTTTTGAAACATTTTATTAGATTTTTTTTTGATTTTGCTACTAATTAACTTCAGCAGTGCAATTAGACTAATTACTCTCTAGTACTGCATTACAGGTGAAACTCGAAAAAAAATTATATCGTGCAATATGTATTTCAGTAATTCAAATTAAAAGGTGAAACTAATATATTTAGTATATATAACTTTATACATATGCATGATTATACTTTTCAGAGGGCTGACCTTTCTTTATTTAAAATCCTTTTTTTTTATTGATTTCATGTAATATTATAATTTTCTGAGATTTTGAATTTTGGGTTTTTATAAGCTGTAAGTCATAATCAGCAAAATTATAACTTTTGCACGCTATTCTGATTTTTCAAGTTTCACCTGTACTTATTACCATTTACCTTCTAAATATCAACCATCATCATCACCAAAATATCACCATAAATATCACCATAAATATTCTAAATATCACCAAATCAACCTCGAACAATACAAGGATAGACATGAAACTGCTCTTTTAATTGTATCAAATAAATAATATAAAATTGCATAAATTATTCTCAAACTGACAAAAGTATTTCAAGGGAGAAGGTTAAAGGGTTAGTTCACCCAAAAATGAAAATTCTATCATAGTTTACTTACCCTCAAGTTGTTCCAAACCTCTATGTGTTTATTTGTTCTGCTGAACACAAAGGAAGATATCTGGAAGAAAACAGATTTCATTCCCCATTGACTACCATAGTATGTATTTTTTCCTACTATGGTAGTCAATGGGGAATGAGATCTGTTTTCTTCCAAATATCTTCCTTTGTGTTCAGCAGAACAAATAAACACATAGAGGTTTGGAACAACTTGAGGGTAAGTAAACTATGATAGAATTTTCATTTTTGGGTGAACTAACCCTTTAAATTAACATTTTAAAATTAAAATTTGATGTTAAATATAGAATTGATAGTCTATACAGTATTTAATGCAATTACATCAGAAGCAATTAGAGTACAAAAAAATAAGTAATCCCTTACTTTAATTACATGACAGCAATTAATTACTTAATAATGCATTACACCCAACACTGGTACTGATGCATTCATTCCAATGAGTGCACATATTTGATTAATTCAGCTTGCCCTCTTTTGAGAATGGGTTGGAAATAACCACACTGAACTGTTAAATAAAATAAATAAATGCAGAATGCAAGAATTTGCAAAAACGAGACACAAACATGTGATGCACGGATCCCACGAACGAAAAAAAACATACATTGTATTTCCTCTTCCAGTTAAAAACCTGTAAATGTATTTTCTGCTGTCCTCTAATGCTTTTTTATCATCTCCATCTTTTTGCTCTAGGATTTCAAACCCTGGCCATTTGCCACGACTGAAGGAAATCCCTCAGTTTCACACTCGTGCCTTAATGTTCATAACACTGATGTATTACACATTCTGCATTAGGACTGTCAGTCTCCCTTTCAACACCTGCGTCTGACACAGGGGCGTAGCAAGCTTTTCTAAAGTGTGGGGGATGGATGTGGTCAGGGCTGTAAAACTATGTTGTGTAGACCTCTGTCGTTCTAGGGGGGTTCGGGGGCATGCTCCCCCTGTAATCTGGTGCACTTTGAGAGCTCAAATTTAAGAGCTTCAACTGGCTTTAACCCGTGAACTGTGCACACTGAACAAAGAAAAAGCATTGACTTGTACCTAAAGAGGGCTCAAACATCTTTTTAGTTATGATAGAGTCTCAGTCTACATTACATTATCACTGGTGTTTTAGAATGCCAAACATTTATTATAATAATAGGCTATAATAATGATTTATATAATTATTCCTATGATGGAAAATCCTTATAGCCTATAAAAAATTACTAAATGTATGCTACTGTATAAATGAAAATAAATATATAAAAAGTATATTTTATATTACGCAAAATTATATTACGAAAATTACAATACTTTTGTCCTAATTTCTTCACTTGCAAGAAATAAACCCTTGAGCTTTTATTTTGGAGAAAACGTCTCGGGTTATGACTATAACCCTTGTTCCCTGAGAGGGGAACGAGACAATGCATCGAGGTCGATACTTTGGGGACGCTCCCTTAGCGTGCGCCTCTGAAGTAACAATGAAACTAGTCCAATCCTGATTGGCGTTGCGTCATGACGCAACATGTGACGGCATACCCGGAAGTATAAAAGTAGCGCCGACGCATACACATACCAGCCTCGCGATGAAGCAAGACGCTCTAAGGCCTCGAGGGGCGTGGCAGAGCGATGCATTGTCTCGTTCCCCTCTCAGGGAACAAGGGTTATAGTCATAACCCGAGACGTTCCCTTTATCGAGGGAAACTCGACAATGCATCGAGGTCGATACTTTGGGGAACGAATACCCACTAGGCCACGCACCGAAAAACAGGCCTGTCCCGGAGTGAAACTGATTCAAGCACTCAGCTAGGACGAGAGCACATGTGCGCCAGGCGTACTAGGGAGGTGCAGAATATAGAAACTAACAAAAGTGTGTGGGGTAGCCCAACCGGCTGCCTCACAGATCTCCTGGATGGGAACTCCCGAAAGGAGGGCCCTAGAGGACACCATGCCTCTAGTAGAAAGAGCCCTAACGGCCAAAGGTGAAGGCAAATTTCGCACCTTGTAGGCCTACTTATGGTTTGCAAAGCCGGGAGCCCCTAATAGGTGATCCAAAACACACTACAGTAGGTCCGACCTCCTCCAAGAAGAGGACCTCTCAAGGTAAATACTCGGAACTCTGACTGGCAGAGCAAGGAACCTCTCCTTTTCTGCCGACACATGAGGTGGAGGATGAAATACTTGCAGGACCATGGACCTAGCCATGATAAATTGCACTTAAGGCACATAGCTGGGTCTCGGATGCAGGATGGCCTTAACTCCGCCGGGGGCACATCCCAAGCAAGCTGGCGATAATGCCAGGGCTTGGAGATATCCCAGTCTCTGTAAAGAAATAGCTAAGAGAAAGGCTATCTTGAACGTGAGGTCCAAGGCGAAGCCGACTGGAGGTATTCGAAGGGAGCCAGGAATAGCCCTTCGAGAACCACCGCCAGGTCCCAGGAAGGAACCCTGGACCTGACTGTCGGTCTCATCCTCCAATACCATGGAGAAATAGTATGACCAGTTGGTGCCTCCCCAAAGGCCCAACATTTAGTGGTGCATGGAATGCCGCAATGGCAGCCACATACACCCTACGTGTGGATGGGGAGAGATTCGCAGAGAAATGATCTTGAAGAAACCCCAGAACTGAAGCCATTGGGCAGTTAACTGGGCCTAACTCAAGTTCTCTACACCAAGTGGAAAAACATTCCACTTGAGGTCATATAATCTCCTAGTAGACGGAGCACTAGAGATAAGTATGGTTTCGACCACCCCAGATGATAGACCAGCATCTAGGTACTGAGCCCCCTCAGAGGCTAGACCCACAATTTCCACAGCTCTGGATGAGGATGGAATATAGTGCCTTCCGCCTGAGACAACAGATCGCTCCTCAGAGGAATCTGCCATGGCGGAGCTATCAGAAGTGAAATTAAGTCTAAAAACCATACTCGGGCTTGCCAACACAGGGCTACCAGAGGAAGACTGATGCCCTCCTGACTGACCCTCTCCAGGACTCCCGGGAGCAGAGCGATCGGGGAAAAAGCGTACAGGCGAAGCCTCGGCCAGGCCTGTAACATGGCATCCAAGCCCCAGCGGGGCTGGATGAGTGAGGGAGAACCAAAGTGGACAATTGGACGGACGTCCCTCGAGACGCAAACAGATCCACTTCCACTGGTCCAAACCTCTGCCATGTCAACTCCACCACCTCTGGATGGAGTCTCAATTCCCGGGCCTCAGCCCCTGCCTCGACAGGATGTCTGCTCCCTAATTCAGAACCCCCGGGACATATATTGTTCTTATAGATAATATTTCCCTTGGGACCATAAAATGATCAGATGCGCCAATCTGGATAGAGGGCACAATCTGAGTGTCCTTTGTCGGTTCAGATAAGCTACCACTGGACGTGGTAACCTTTGATGTCTGTGAGGAAGCTCCTCAGAGCCCTGAACACAGCCAACATCTCTAGGCAATTTATATGCCAAGAATGATGATGGTCCTGCCACAGACCCCTGGCAAAGCGGCTGTCCGAGACCGCGCCCCAGCCAGCGAGGGAAGCGTCTGTCGAAACAGTTTCCCGGCGACATGACACCCCTAACACTGGACCTTGGGACAAGAACCAAGGTTTCTTCCATATTAATAGGGAACGAAAGCATCTGCGCGTAACCTTTATTATACGGAACAGATTCCCCTTGGGGAAAAAACCCTTGGCTTTTGAGCCATCATTGAAGGGGCCTCATGTGAAGCAGGCCCAAAGGAATTACGTTGGATGCCGCTGTTATGAGGACCAGCAGTCTTTGAAAATTGCTTTACAATGATGGCCTGGCCTAGCCTAGCTTTATCCTGGGCACCATGGCCAGGATGGATTCGATACGAGCGGGAGACATACGTGCCCGCATCGTAACCGAATTCCGTACCACGCCCAGAAGAGTAGTCTTCTGAGCTGGGTCTAACACCTTTTCTTAGTGTTGAGCCTCAACCCCCGGTTCTGAATGTGGCCAAGGACGACATCTCGATGCCGAACTGCCATTTCCTGAGACTAGGTCAATATGAGCCAGTCGTCGATGTAATTCAATATACGGATGCCCTGAAGCCTCAATGGAGCCAGAGCCGGATCCATACACCTTGTGAACATGCGGGGAGAGAGTGCTAGGCCGAACGGAAGAACCCGATATTGGTATGCTTTGCCCCCGAAAGCAACCTCAGGAACCCCCTGTGACATGGAAGGATGGAGACATGAAATAAGCGTCTTTTAGATCCATCGTGACAAACCAGTCCTCGGATCTGATTTGGTTCACGATAATGGTAACAGTAAGCATTTTGAACCTGAATCTCCTCAAAGAACGATTCAAAAAGCCCTAGATCTAAAAATAGGCCTCAGTCCGCCATCCTTCTTTGGAACTACAAAGTACCGGCTGTAAAACCTTGACTCCCTGTCTGGTAGGGGAACACATTCTATGGCCCCTTAATTCCAGTAGAGTCTGTACCTCTTGTTCCATAACCCGAGCCTGTTCTGGAACCACTGCAGTCGGTACCACCCCAGCAAACTAGGGAGGTCGGTGACCGAACTGCAA
The DNA here is from genome assembly GCA_036326025.1 of Chrosomus eos. Taxonomy (NCBI): domain Eukaryota; kingdom Metazoa; phylum Chordata; class Actinopteri; order Cypriniformes; family Leuciscidae; genus Chrosomus; species Chrosomus eos. The sequence goes on from CM070840.1 coordinate 32,044,503, forward strand.
TCTGTACCCATATTTTTATAACATTTTATAATATACAGGACCCATATAGATATATGTTCGGAAGGCATTGCCATTCTTCTACAAAATCTACTAAGGGAACCAGCCCCTCGAGGCTGGCCTCGGATGTTTTTCGAGCACTATTCTCGACTTCCTGAAGCTGTGAACCGGCAGGAAAAAAGTCGATACAGATTTTGTGACCATAGTTGGTGCCCTGTTGCAAGCTTTTGGGGCGAACGCCACGGTGTGCGTTCGATGTGAAAATCGATGTGAAAATCGAAATCGATGTTCGATGTGAAAATCGAAAATCTCGATGGAAATCGATGTGGCCCGAAGCGTCAATGACGGCGGGACAACAACATCTTCCCCGAGGGCACCTGCTGCTAGAACAACCTCGATTGTTCCACAGCGGGGGGGCAGCCCTCTTTTTTTTTTTTTTTTTTTTTAGTGACAGCGTTGGAAAACAGGCCAGAAGGAGATAGCGGAGCGGCCAACAGAAAATATTCCCTTATTTAGATCTTTAAGAAGATCGGCCTGGTACGCGTGCAAAATCGTCATAGAGTGCAGGCACGCAAAAATTTTTTTTTTTTTTTTTTTTTAATATTTTACTAAAGGAACCAGGCTCTCAAGCCTGGCTTCGGGTATTAATCGGGATTCGTTCCTGACCCCCTGAAGCGGATTTCCGGCAGGGCTGGACCGAAAAACGATTCTCGATGGGCGAACGCGAAAGCTGCCTGGCCGCAAGCCTGTGGGGCGGACAGTGCAGCCTGCGTTCGCTGGAAACCGATGTGTCCCGAAACGTTTTTAACGGGGGAAGAGCACATCGATTTCCTGCACCATATAAGCCCAGCCAACCAGTGCAGAGGTGTCCCTGCACGGTTTGTTGGGCAGCACCGGGGCTTAAAGCGAAGATGCCAGATCAGGAGAAAGATAACTCACTAAAGCTTCCTCCATCTGTGGCATCTTGCCATAACCCGACTCTCTCGCACCCACCACATTCGAATAAACATATAATGAATGTGGTGAGATACGTAAAGTGTGGGGTTTCTCCCAGGATCTACACATATATATATATATTTTTATAAAGATCTGGGAAAAACAGTAAGCCCCGGCTCTGAGTTTGTGAACAGTGCTGCAGGAATCTCTCGTCTAGTTCATTTTGACGGGGATCATCCTGCTTATTTTGTGGCCAGCTTATATATTTAAATATATTTATTTATTTATTTAATACTGGCCACAGCACTCATCACAACAATACAAGCTCTACATAAGCAGAAACATAAGCCGGCGAGTGTGACTCATGTTGCTCGTTCCCGATGCTGAGCACATCTACTTCCTTATAAACAGATAGCTCGAGCACTGGGCACTCGTCACGGGCAGAAGAAGGGCTATAACGGGCTTCTGCGTCGTGAACGAGTGTCATAGAATCTGCGGATGATGAGAGAAAAGGTGCCTCAGCAGTCTCGTTCTCATCCGCGAGATCCTTTTGCGATCTCCGCGATCTAAGCCGTCGCGCCGCCTCAACGGACGCGGGACCCGAATCGCGGGGATCGCGAGCCTGGCCATCATCAGTGAAATAATATAGCCAAGCGAGAGCGCAGCACTCTAATAGGAAGTGCTTTACAGTATCACAGGCAGCCCTCTCGAGGCGCTGACTGTGCGTGCTGCGCCCCTAAACAATACACACACACACAGCAGATGCGTGTCCCCACCCCTGGCATATAATCTTGGGCAGGGGTGCACACACTTAGTGTATTGTTCACTCGCCATAATATAGAGCTTAGCACAGACAAACAACATCAAATAAGACAGACAGTTTCACAGAGAGCGCTTGCTGAAGAGCGATAGCTGGTATGTGTATGCGTCGGCGCTACTTTTATACTTCCGGGTATGCCGTCACATGTTGCGTCATGACGCAACGCCAATCAGGATTGGACTAGTTTCATTGTTACTTCAGAGGCGCACGCTAAGGGAGCGTCCCCAAAGTATCGACCTCGATGCATTGTCGAGTTTCCCTCGATAAAGGGAACACCAGATCCATGCTGATCGCGTGAGCAAAGTGCGCAAACAGCCTAATTAAAGTCTTTTGCTGTTTAGTCTAAAAAACGAAATAATACCGAAAAAAACTCGACATGTCAACAAAACATAAACTTTACATCCTCCCAAACCCATATCAAGCTTATTAAAAAACCTTGAAAGTCATTCAAAGTACCTGGAAAAGGGAGAAATAACCATAAGTTCCCGCCTCCTCAGCACGAGCTGACAGATAAATCTAACACACCAAGAGAGGCGGGACTTAAGGCAGAACAACCAATCATCAGCCGGTCACACTACTCAAAGCCGGTGTCGTGTTCGAGAGGGCGGGGGAGAGGAGGATCCGCAGCGAGCGCACACACAGAGCAGCCAGAGCGGCCAGAGAAACGGAGGAGCGACTGTAGTAAAGCGTTTGTGCAAAACTGCGGAAAAACTGCAGAAAAAGTGTGGGTGTTGAACCCTCTCACTGGGAAAAGTGTGGGTGTTAAAACACCCACATCACCCACGGGTGCGACGCCCCTGGTCTGACACACACCTTAGTCTTACACACACCTGCGTCTTTCTCACACCTGGGTCTTACACACACCTGCGTCTTACACACACCTGCGTCTTACACACACCTGAGTCATACACACACACACCTGAGTCTTACACACACCTGAGTCTTACACACACCTGAGTCATACACACACCTGAGTCTTACACACACACACACCTGAGTCTTACACACACCTGAGTCATACACACACCTGAGTCTTACACACACCTGAGTCTTACACACACCTGAGTCTTACACACACACCTGCGTCTTACACACACCTGCGTCTTTCACACACCTGCGTCTTACACACACCTGAGTCTTTCACACACCTGCGTCTTTCACACACCTGCGTCTTACACACACCTGCGTCTTTCACACACCTGCGTCTTACACACACCTGAGTCTTTCACACACCTGCGTCTTTCACACACCTGCGTCTTTCACACACCTGCGTCTTACACACACCTGCGTCTTACACACACCTGCGTCTTTCACACACCTGCGTCTTACACACACCTGCGTCTTACACACACCTGCGTCTTTCACACACCTGAGTCTTTCACACACCTGCGTCTTACACACACCTGCGTCTTTCACACACCTGAGTCTTTCACACACCTGCGTCTTACACACACCTGCGTCTTACACACACCTGCGTCTTACACACACCTGAGTCTTACACACACCTGCGTCTTACACACACCTGAGTCTTTCACACACCTGCGTCTTACACACACCTGCGTCTTACACACACCTGCGTCTTACACACACCTGAGTCTTTCACACACCTGTGTCTTACACACACCTGCGTCTTACACACACCTGAGTCTTACACACACCTGCGTCTTACACACACCTGAGTCTTTCACACACCTGCGTCTTTCACACACCTGAGTCTTACACACACCTGCGTCTTTCACACACCTGCGTCTTTCACACACCTGAGTCTTACACACACCTGCGTCTTTCACACACCTGCGTCTCACACAGACCTGAGTCTTTCACACACCTGCGTCTTACACACACCTGCGTCTTACACACACCTGAGTCTTTCACACACCTGCGTCTTTCACACACCTAAGTCTTTCACACACCTAAGTCTTTCACACACCTGCGTCTTACACACACCTGCGTCTTTCACACACCTGAGTCATACACACACCTGAGTCTTTCACACACACACACCTGAGTCTTACACACACCTGCGTCTTACACACACCTGCGTCTTTCACACACCTGCGTCTCACACAGACCTCATAATCTTCTCTCTGAGTCACAACTGAAATTATTACTCCTATTAATACCAGATAATCTGTTATATTTCTTCGACTGTGTGATTATCGAATGGCTAAGATACTTTAAAGTGGGTAGAGCAGGGGCGTAGCCAGAATTTTATTTTTGGGGGGTCCCGTCTTTAAATGAGGGGGCAACATATATACACACACATATACATTATATATATATATATTTATTTATTTATATTTATATATAGGCCTATATATAAAGTTGACGATGCTGACTCGCGATCTTCATGAGTGAACGCGCTAGCGAGAGAGAAATGCACATTTACGCCTGGATTACATAAGCAGAGAGCAGTCTGTATTCTTTTGTTTTGAATTGTTCTGTTTAAAAGTAGACATTTCTGTGACGCAAGTAGGGTAGCCTACCTTATATGCTGAGTTTCGGTTCATTATGAGACGAGCTCCAGTTCACGCGCCGGTGCCTCCGTTTCTTATCCATCGTCTGCTATATTTGAGGAGCTCTTTTACAAAACGCGATAAACGCCATTTAAAAAAAAAAAAAAATAGTTTGTCATGTCATTTTGCTGTGTTCTGAACCTATTCACTGCTCCATCAATTTTTCATGCCAAGTCGCTATATTTCCTTGTTTAAAGTACTGCAACATGCAGTTCTTTTCCAAACCTCAATAAGCGCCAAACCTATAGCTAAACGCAAGAAATCCTCTCTTGACAAATCAGACTTCAGTGAGCGTTCTACGCAATCCAACATCGGCGTGCTCAAAAGAGGTTTGTTTATGTTCATTCATTCCTCAAAATGAGTGCTTTAAACAGTGATAACACTTTTGATGGCCTGATGAGCCAGTGAGGCCTATTCATGGGGGTAGATGCTGCTGCCAAATGTTTCTGTCTATTTGATAATTTCTGCCAAAAATGACATTCGACAATCAAGGAGCAAAAGTCGAATATCGTTCAAAAATCGAAATTTTTATTTTATTTTTATTAATCAACTGTTTTCTGTGTGTCTGTGTCAGTGTCTTCAAAGAGGAAATTGACGATCCGCATTTCTGTATAGAGAGAAAGGCCTGTAATGGATTACATAATCAGAGTAGGCTATGCTATTTATTTTCGTTTTTAATTGTTTCGTTTAAAGACATTTCAAGCTTTCTATATAGATATATTTCTCATGTCTGGGAGGCATACCTGAATTTCGGTTAATTTATGATGAGATGCGCTCCAGCTCACGTGCAATGCAAGTGACGGCGGCGGTGCCTCCATGCCATGATTATATTATTTATTTGCTTCTTATTTAATAAATCCAGGCAAATTGGTTGATGAAAATATTATTAAAATTAAGATAATTTATACTAAACGAAATTCACTTTAAAGAAAGGCTTTCTACAAAACAAAACTTAATTAAGTGGGCAAAATCATCCATTTTTGGATTTTTTTTGTGTGGATTTATAGCGTTTTGAAAAAAAAATTAAATTAACTTTGAATTTATCATCAACAATATTGTTGTTTGATTTAATAATCGTTGTTCAACATGTTCAGACTGAGGAAAAAAAAACATTTTAACAGGATAAATTGAATATTCACAAAATGTGTGGGTCTAGGTAAGAAATGTAATTTTCCTGAAAACTATTGAAATGGATTTATCGCGTTTTGGAAAAGAGCTCCTCATTTACTTCTTGTTAATTAAATCAATTGGTTGATGAAACATTGATTAAAATTAAGATACAATTAATACAAAACGAAATTCAGGTTAAAGAAAGTTTAAAATTCAGGTTAAAAAGTGCTTTCTTTTTGATGTCTCTGTGAGAGTTTTAAAGCATCTTTTAGTGCCGCTTTCAGGGCGCTCACGTCTGTAACGGAGAACATGTCCGTGACATTGTTTTTTCCTCATAAATGCGAAGTGCGAACACGAAAAATAAATAAAATAAAATGAATATTTTATGTACTGTGTGGAGACTGAGAGCCAACCCTTCTTCATCCGGTGGATAGTATTACTTTGGTTTGCGCAGTGTAGGCCTAATTCACATAATCACTAAAAAATATTTTGCCTCCTAGTTTTTTTTTTTTTTTTTAAGCAATCAGAAATATGAGGGGGCCGGACATGTAAATGAGGGGGCCTAGGCCCACCCAGGCCCCCTCGTGGCTACGCCACTGGGGTAGAGTCAGGCAAAATAGCTTTAAAAAATAGATATTTTAAAAATTTGTGATGATATTCAATAAACAGTGAAATGCATCTATTTAAAAAAAATCAGCAATGGTATAATCATTTGAAAATTCATATTGAAAAGTTTGGCTTCACACACATTAACAACATATGAAGCACGAAGACACTTGCGCGCATTTCAGACGTAATACTCGACGATGGAAAAGCAAAGAAAACGCGGTCGGAAGAGACTAGGAAAAGGAAAAGAGAATGAGCCTCTCTGCGATAGATAGATTGAAGCGTCCGAGTGAAGACTGCGCGCGCCACAGAGAATCCATGACACTGATAGCAGCGGACACGAGCGCTCACATTTTAGCGCTAGATCTCTTATTTAAAGGTACACTATGCAAGATTTGTACCTTACTATTGGTGCTTTTCCACTGCATGGTACGCTCGGTTCGGTACGGTTCGATTCGGCGCGGAACGGTTCGGTTCGGCTTCGCTTTTCCACTGCGTGGTACGACTCGGCTCGGTACGGCACGGTTCGGTTCGCTAGCTCGGTTGCTTTTCCACTGCAGTTAGTACCCATTCAAAGTGGGTGGGACTGATCGTTACACTGTTTGTAGGTCCGGTGATAGCCGTGTGCGGCTAAGAGCTGAGCTAGCTGCTTCTTCTTGGAACACTTTTTCATTCTGTTTTGCCCCATCCAGCTCTCGCTGGACCCGCTCCTAGGCAACCAACGAGAGGAACGTCTGCACCTCGACCACGATTCAGCCATTTCCTTTTTAAAGTGTTGATCTCTTCTTTTTTTTCAAGTAAGTAAAACACAGGTGCTACCGTGTTGGCTGTTGTCTACTGGTTATATGACTCTGTATAGCGGTCTCGTGTCGCAAATCCAATGACGCTGGTAGTGACAATTCTGTCTGTCTGACCAATCAGTGATCTGCAGTGTTTCACGTCACATTTTAGTACCGGTACGGTACGCTTGGAACCTCAACAGATCAGGTACCATTTAAAGCGCGCCGAAGCGCACCGTACCGTACCATGCAGTGGAAAAGCACCACAAGTGAGCCGTACCGAACCGAACCGTACCGTACCATGCAGGGGAAAAGCGCCATAGCGTGCCGTACCGAACCGAACCGTACCGTACCATGCAGTGGAAAAGCGCCATATAACAGCTTCACATGGGTATCAGGCCGTGAGTGCAGAGACGCTCTGCGTGAGTGGTGTTTACGACAGTAACGTTAAATACAAGTACTCCACAGCGACTCTAGGGGGCGCTGTTTGACAAAAACAGGATTCCTGCATAGTGTGCCTTTAATGAGTGAATAATATTAATTAACAATATGTGCATATCGTAAGATTAGGGTTTGGCTTAGTCGCTTGTATCTTATCAAAATGTTTTCATTAATTTAATTATTTCTTCTTCTTTTTTGTTTTCCCCCTTTTCTTTAATAACAGCAGCACTGATGGATTCAAGTGTATTAAACCTGACGATCATGTTCAAAGACTGTCTGAACAAAGTCACATGATCACTTATTTAATTAATGACACAGTTATAATAGTATCTTAAATATTATTAATTTAAAAATATTCATATAGTAATTTAAATATATTGTATTATAAAATGTAATATAAACATATAATTAATCTTAAATTATTAATTTTATATTTTTTCAACATTTATTTCCATGCTTAAATTAAAGATTGAATCCCATATTTTTAATGTGGTCTCAGACTTTTGGAATCTCCTGTATGTTTTGATACATTAATAAATATAATGTTTTGTTCATAATTATTTATGTACCAATTTAACAACTCTGTAAGAAACTACAATATTTACCTTTTGGAAACACTGTAAAATGCCTCATTGGACATATTTTAGACAAATTAAACCGATTGGAAATGAATTGCACTTCTTAAATGCATTGCTTTTTTGCTGTTCAAGATTTCAATTTAAAACATTAATACTGCAACCGACTGACCAATTTAGAAATATCCATGATGTTGCCTAACTTCATATTGCCCACAAAATCATTGCAAACATCATGAATATGCAATATGTCACCCAGATGTGATTAATAACTGCATAAATAGCTTTGCACTGCAATCATTTTGCCATATGATGAGTAGAAATATGAAATTATGAATCAATATGTTTGCCTAGATCGTATTATTTGGTCAATAATAATAACACGTACCAGCTTAAATCTTTTCCTGATGCAGGAATATAGAAAATTCTGTCCACTTGAGAGTGCATGTGAAGTCTTGTGCTGGTCGAGGGACAGATCTAATGCTTTTTGTGTTTATTTTGGGTGTTTTGTTCTATAAATCCAAAGCCATTTTCTGTCCTCTCCACTAATGGGCTCTTTTTATTCCCGCTTTCCAGTCTTTCTGCAGCACTAAAGCTTTGAAACCTACACACACACTCCGTCTCATTCACTAATAAACACACACACACACACACACACACACACACTTACATTACTATTTATATCGCATATCGAGTGTGAGACTGTATATTACTGTACTATGTCTATAAACATAGTGACTCCATGCTCTCATTATTGGTGTTTTTTTGTTAAATCTGTTTGCCGACTGCATTAAATGTGTTTCTGTAGACTGTACGCATTCTCTCTTTCAGAGCTTCTGTGAAATAAACACACAAACCCTGGACATCGAATCGGATTCGCACATAACCTGCAGTTCTTCTCTGCTTGTGTTTGTTATCTTCCACTCATTGGCACAGTTGCAGACGTCTCTAACTAGCGTAATGTGTTTTCTGAGCCTCGTCTTGCCGAGTCCTGTGGAGGATTTAGATATGACGCAGGGTGTAATGTGACTGTGACTGCAGACGCTGCTGAGTTTGGGCTTGTGTGGCGCTGTCCTGAAGTCCTGTGAGGCACAGGAGTCTTGAACACGAATCACACTGCCTCGGTTTACTGCCTCAGGGAACAATACACTCCAGGCCTGTGCTTTCACACACACCGTCAGCACTGCGGTTTGCCATGGACTCCGGCCAGCATGCAGCATCCCTGCGTGCAGAGAACACTGTGTGTCGCATACAGACTTATATTCTGATGATAAGGGGGACATTCGTTTGTTCATTCAATTCATTCATTCATTCATTCATTCATTCATTCATTCATTCGATCTTAGAGGACCACAATGGAAATAAGCCTGAGGCTTTTTTGTGTATTTTATCCTCGACAATTTGTCTTGAAATGTGTATGAATTGCCTTTGGCATGATTGTATTTGTTTAAGATCCTTGTTGAATAAATCAAATCAAATCTTTAAAAAAAAAATTATATATTTTTATTTATGTATTTATATTTATTTATTTATTATATTTTTTTTCTTTATTTTTTTTCTTTATTTATATGTATTTATATTTATTTATGTATTTATATTTGTTTATTTTTGTTTTATTTTTTTCATTTATTTATTATATTTATATTGTATTTAAATTATTTATGTATTCTATTTTTTTATTTAAGAATTTTTAAAGAATTTTTAAATAAACTAGAATGTACATTTCCTGAAGAAAATGTGAGTGGATGCTTGCAGTGGCAAAACTCGCCACTCGGTTGCTAGAGTGCGGTACATGATTGCATACGAGCCAACAAACATGTCTGTACGATGTTCTGGTGATGAGATATGGCTTATTTATGTGTCCAGGTGGTTGCTAGGGCGTTGCTAGGGTGTTCTGGATGGATGCTAGGCGGTTGCTAGGGTGTTCTGGGTAGTTGCTAGGGTGTTCTAGGTGGTTGCTAGGGTGTTCTAGGTGGTTGCTAGGAGGTTGTTAGAGTGTTCAATTAAAATTGTAAAAAAAAAAAAAAAAATACTTGATACATATAATGTAAATTATAACTATAAATGTAATAAATGATTAGCCAAATGAGAAGGACAGAAATTGAGCAACATTTGTAACATATTTCCAGTCCGTGTGTTCAGAACCATGAGATTTCCCCAAGGTAATAAAACTTAATGAAATAGAATGTAAATCATGGAGAACAAAGAGAAGGAACTAGACAGAATATCAGCGGTTAACAAAAAAACGTTTGATTTAGAACTGAGCGGTCTTATTTGATTTTGTATTCACAGAGATTTAACTTTGTGTCCCTGCCGACGGACGTTTTGGAGATTGAGGTAAAAGATAAATTTGCCAAGAGCAGACCCATCATCAAACGCTTTCTGGGAAAGTTGGTCGTGCCTGTACAGAGACTGCTGGAGAAGAACGCTATCGGGTAGGTCTCTCTCCACTAAATAATCACTTCACATACAATAATTATCTGACTGTGAGCCTGCATGCTGAGGACTGAGATTACACACTAATTATTGACTATCTCAAACTACTGGTCCATTTGTGCATGTTTTTCCTCCAGGATTCCAGTTTTCATAGGCCTAAAAATATGTTATGTTTACAAGTAGCTACTTTAATTTTAAAAGACAATGCACAGATAGGTTTTTGGTGTGCCTAAAGATTTATTTTATGGTTAATTTCCCACGAGATTTTAAAATGTCAAGCATCCTTGTCTCTGTGTGAACAGGGACCGTGTGGTGAGTTACACTTTAGGCCGACGGCTTCCAACAGATCATGTCAGCGGCCAGTTGCAGTTTCGTTTCGAGATAACCTCATCAATTCATCCAGGTCTGTTTACTACTGTATCTGCTTTTCTCACAGGATACGCAAAACTAACAGTACAAATCCTGAGATCATTTGTTTTTGTATTTGTTAATGATATGTGGCTAAGCCAGACGCTTTTATCCAAACATGACCTTAGGGTTGCTAGTGACATGCTGTACTGTTTGAACTAAAGGCTAGCAGTCATCTACAATGCTTCAAGTCCCCCTGTGGTGAAAATCAAGCTTTTAATGTTGTTTATATGTCTATGTGGTGTTTTTAATATGCTTTAAGACAAACCATGTGTAAACCCATAAGTCGGCAGCATTGTTGAGTATTTTCTCCTTAAAACTGCAGTAAATTAAAGACAGTCTCAAAAACACGGTTTGAAATCGCTGGTGTTTCTGACGTCACAAACGACCTTGTAACCAATCAGATCAACGTGTGATCGTCAACCAGTGGATCTCTGAGTGAGTAAGTGAGTGGAGGCGGGGCTCATTTGCATATTCATAGAACTGCATATACTAAATTAGGCAAGGGTGTCGAGTTACATTCAAGATATTTTAATGCATGAAGAAATTTATTTAGAGGAAAAATCGTTTAAATGTGTAATTTTTGTTATGATGTGGATGTCGGATGAACCCAGACAGTATGCAATCACAGAACGTTTAATGTAGACAAAAAGGGAAAATAAAGCCCACGAGGGGGCAAAACAAGACAAGACTAGGGAGGTAAACTTGGACAAAGACTATACAGGTAGAAAACAAACAGCTAAACAAACTTACTAAACCTCTCACAGGATATGAAGTACTCACAGAGAGTAACACACAGCATTGACAATAACTCACAGAATCTCAACGTCAAACAGTTGCAAACATCAAACAATGAACCGACACAGGACAGCAAACACACAGGGATTATAAAGGGAACACTAATGACAAGGACAGGTGAAGCTGACTAGACAATAATCACAAGACGAGGATAACAAGGGGGCGGGGTTACGAGACAACGCAAGCACATGGCCCAAACAAATGGCCATGTGCTGCACAAGAAACATGGGTCTGTCATGATCCTGCCACAAGACCAGAGAAATCAGACACATGATGGCAGAATCATGACAGAACCCCCACCTTAAGGAGCGGCTTCCAGACGCTCCTCAAGGGGAAACTAAACACAAGACAAGACAGACTGTGACAAAGATAAAAACCAACAAAACATGGAAAACACTAACAATGGTAAACATGAATAAACAATAACAGGGTTGGGGTGAAACATCAAAAACAACATACACAGCAAAGGAGGTGGAGGAAACACAGAGTCTTTGGGAGACAGTCCAGGGTGGATGGGCGGGACAGGGGTCTTGGGTCTTCGGGACGAGGGCTGAGGACGGGGAATCCGGGGGGACTTGGCTGGAGACACATGAGGAGAAGACTTAGGCGAAACAGTCCGGGGTTTAATGGTGACAGGGGAAACAGCCCGGGGACAAATGGTGACAGGGATGAACGGAGAAACAGTCCGGGGACAAATGGATACAGGGACGAAAGGTGAAACAGTCCGGGGACTCGTGGAGACAGGGACAAAGGGTGAAACAGTCCGGGGACTAGTGGAGACGGGGGAAACAGTCCGGGGACTAGTGGAGACGGGGGAGACCGGGAAAACAGATGGGGATACTTCATTAGAGGAAGCAGCAACAGGCTCAGACATTGAGGACACAGAGGACGAGGAAACAGGACTCCTGACAGGAGACATGGCAGGTGACAGGGCAGGACTGGGTGCAGCGCTCACGGCGACAGGGTCGGGTGTAGCGCTCACGGCGACAGGGTCGGGTGTAGCGCTCACGGCGACAGGGTCGGGTGTAGCGCTCACGGCGACAGGGTCGGGTGTAGCGCTCACGGCGACAGGGTCGGGTGTAGCGCTCACGGCGACAGGGTCGGGTGCAGCGCGCTCGGCGACCGCGCTGACTGCAGCGGGCTCTGGGACAGCGTTCACTGCTGCAGCGGGCTCTGGGACAGCGTTCACTGCTGCAGCGGGCTCTGGGACAGCGTTCACTGCTGCAGCGGGCTCTGGGACAGCGTTCACTGCTGCAGCGGGCTCTGGGACAGCGTTCACTGCTGCAGCGGGCTCTGGGACAGCGTTCACTGCTGCAGCGGGCTCTGGGACAGCGCTCGCTGGAGGACGGGAAGCTCCCTTCCTCCTCTTCTTCCTCCTAGGTCGCTGTGAAGATGCCATTGCCGGACTGGTGAGTGGTTGGGGAACCATGGCGGGTTCTGTGTCTGGGGTTGAAAGATCAGTCTCTAGGATGGCTGATTCCGTCACGGAGGACTCTGATGTTGAGTCCCAAGAGGTCCGTCTCCCTCGCTTGCCACGGAGATCTGCGGCCGTGGATGGCGTCTCGGGAGTGGAAACGGCGAGAGCCTGATCCCCTTGAGAGATGACAGCCAGAACACGACCCTCCGGGATCACTGGCAAACAGGTAGAGGGTGGAGATCCTGAGGAAGATGACAGTGGACCCTCCCGGGAGTAATGATCCCAGAGTCGGGCATAATTCTTTAGGATCCACTCTCCCTGGGACGGGACTGGACAATCTACCCTCTCTCCATCGATGGGAGACGACAACCACCATCGATCTGGTTGTAGTCGGGGCCGGGAGGACATACGGTCTGCTGGATTCGTTCTTGGTCGGTTCATTCTGTTATGATGTGGATGTCGGATGAACCCAGACGCAGACAGTATGCAATCACAGAACGTTTAATGTAGACAAAAAGGGAAAATAAAGCCCACGAGGGGGCAAAACAAGACAAGACTAGGGAGGTAAACTTGGACAAAGACTATACAGGTAGAAAACAAACAGCTAAACAAACTTACTAAACCTCTCACAGGATATGAAGTACTCACAGAGAGTAACACACAGCATTGACAATAACTCACAGAATCTCAACGTCAAACAGTTGCAAACAGCAAACAATGAACCAACACAGAACAGCAAACACACAGGGATTATAAAGGGAACACTAATGACAAGGACAGGTGAAGCTGACTAGACAATAATCACAAGACGAGGATAACAAGGGGGCGGGGTTACGAGACGAGACAACGCAAGCACATGGCCCAAACAAATGGCCATGTGCTGCACAAGAAACATCTGTCATGATCCTGCCACAAGACCAGAGAAATCAGAGACATGATGGCAGAATCATGACAATTTTGGTGATCAACAATGAGTTTAAAGAGATTACCTTATTGACTACAGGGGGATTTTAAAATTTCCAAAAGTATAGCAACCGTAACCTACAGGAGTTAAAAACTGTCATAATTTCCTCACCTCATTCTAAAGTATAATGAAAGTAGTCTATATGACTTGGGCGATGAATACCAAGTCGGCAATGAGAATTGACTGGAGAGACTTATATGGACCATCTTTACAGTGCTTTACTGTACTGTTGTCCATCTTGGAGACCCTGGTCACTCAGTCACCAATCACTGGTACTTTACTTGTATGGGAAAAAGACTGGGACAGAAAGCTTAAAAGGACAACTTTGTACCTTATCTAAAACATTTTTAGCTTTTCCCATTTCAACCACTTCCAGAGGTAGTCGAAAATGCATTTAACCGGATTGCTTTTGTAGTGAAAACGCTCATGTGGTCAAATGTGTTTAAACAAAAACAAAAGATTCTACAAAAAAAATCTACACGTCTGCTGACCTAATGCGTGAACAGTATGGGCTCTAGCCAAACAGGATTTAAACTTTGTCGGCTGAAGACCCAAGATTGGTTTGAAGATAAGTCAAGTCAAGTCAAGTCAAGTCACCTTTATTTATATAGCGCTTTTTACAATACATATTGTTTCAAGGCAGCTTCACAGAGATAACAGGAAAGTAATGTTGTAATAGTATTGTTAAATTCAAAATTAAATGTCCTCAACTAAGCAAGCCAAAAGCCAATGGCGAAGAAAGACGGAAAAGGCGACAAAAAAAACATACCAAGCACGATGTTCTCTCACCATGATTTCTGATTTTGCAGCTATCAGAGCTGCTCTCTGTATGTTTTTCTGTTTTCTCCAGTTGCGTTTATATGTAAATTGCATGAACTTATTTCGTCCATTGGATCGAAAGATCTGAAAAAGTCCATATTTTCCCGCTCATAGACCTTCCCCTCGTAAATATCAGGCCAGAAGTGGTCGAAAGTGGACAAAAGGGACGGATTAAAACACCATTTGTAAACGGGAATGTGTGTCCCTCGTCTACTTGTGCTCTTATCCACCAAAATGGGTCTTAATACCAGGTTTAAAGAGGGCCTTTAAAGGGTTAGTTCACCCAAAAATGTAAACTCTGTCAGTAATTACTCACCCTCATGTTGTTCCAACCCTGTAAGACTTTCGTTCATCTTCGGAACACAACTGAAGATATTTTTGATTAAATCTGAGAGCTGGATCACTCCTCCATAGGCTTCTAAGGGATTGAAACTTGACAGCCCAAAAAAATAATTAAAGACATCGTTAAAATAGTCCAAGTGACTACAGTGGCTCAATCTTAAGTTTATCAAGCGACGAGAATACTTTTTGAGCGCAAAAAAACAAACAAAAATAACGACTTTATTCAAGTATTCATTTCCACCTCTGTCGGTCTCGAGATTTCACTTAGTATAATTGCGTAATGCTTCTGGTTAAGCGTCACACACATGATCAGCGTCGGCCAATAGTGAGCCTACGTGTGACGTACAACACAGAAGCGCTGCGCTGTTACACTACGCGAAATCTCGAGGCCGACAGAGGTGGAAATGAATACTTGAATAAAGTCGTTATTTTTGTTTGTTTTTTGCGCACAAAGTATTCTCGTCGCTTGATAAACTTAAGATTGAGTCACTGTAGTCACTTGGACTATTTTAACAATGTCTTTAATGACTTTTCGGGGCTGTCAGGTTTCAATCCCTTAGAAGCCTATGGAGGAGTGATCCAGCTCTCAGATTTAATCAAAAATATCTTAATTTGTGTTCCGAAGATGAACGAAAGTCTTACGGAGTTTGAACAACATGAGGGAGAGTAATTACTGACAGAATTTTCATTTTTGGGTGAACTATCCCTTTAATACAGGACATTTTTACACAAGTACTGATTATTGCTAAAGG
Organism: Chrosomus eos; assembly: GCA_036326025.1. NCBI lineage: Eukaryota > Metazoa > Chordata > Actinopteri > Cypriniformes > Leuciscidae > Chrosomus > Chrosomus eos. The sequence continues at coordinate 32,060,219 of CM070840.1, forward strand.
TGTCTTGTGGTATTTTATAGCTGGTCTGTTTAACCGTACTGAGAGATTTGTTCTATTTGTTAGATGATGAAGAAGTATCCCTCAACACAATGCCAGTCTTTGATGTGGTTCCGTACCAGGAGACTGAGCTGGAGCCCAACGTGGACCAACCAGGAGCCGATGATCTCCCTATGGAAGATGCATTGAGTTTGGGACCTGACATCCAGGAGCCGCCTGCCGAAAGTCCTCTCGAAGTAGAGACCCAAGATGCTGTGCTGCTTACTTCAATAGCTGATCCCCAACCGGAAGCTGAAGGATCAACCGATGAGCTTGTAACAGCTCAAGGAGAGACGCTATTGAGTGATGCCACTATAAGAGAAACTGAGGAGCAAGACCCTGGAAAAATAGAGTCCAAGGAAACTGTGGCTGAGACTCCTTTGGAGGAACTGGAGAACCATGATGCTGAAGACACATGTGGAGATGAAAGGGGACCAACTGGAGAGCATGTAGAGATTGAGAGAAGCTCAGAGCATGTTGACATGAGGGTGGAAGGAGATGGGAATGAGGAAGGACCCTGTTCCCCAAGGATGCGAGGTGCCTTGAAGCGAAAAAGCCGACCCTGTTCGCTTCCAGTGTCCGAATTAGAGACAGTCATCGCCTCAGCCTGTGAAGAACCCGAGACGCCACGGTCTCACTACATCCGCATTCATCATTTGCTGCACAGCTTGCCGTCAGCTCAATACCACCATGACAGCCAAGATGAAGACGAAGTTCTTGATCCAGAATCAGAGGAATTCACTGTCAAACCCCAAGAGGACAAAGAGGAGGATGAAGATGAGGTGTCTGAAGCTCAGTCTCCATCAATCGTGCCTGAGTGTCCTAGACCGTGTTGCAGGCGTACCTTACCACGTAGCCTCTCCATCGAGCGCTTGTCCGAACTCAACCAACTCCTGGAGGGGGAAAGGCCCTCACCTCGCCCCCTACGTCCGGACAGCGAAGACGGGGAAGTGTGTGTAAGCAGAAGGGATCCTCGAGTGAGTGAGTGTGAACTGTGTGACAACTCCTGCTACAGCACTTCCTGTTACAGCACTTCCTGTTACAGCACTTCCTGTTACAGTAACTCGGGTTACGAGGGTCGTAGCCACCTGTGCAGCCACACACGTCTCTCTTCGGTCGACAGCACACGCCTGTCGGAGAGCACTGTCTTCTCCTCGCAGGAGGAAGAGGAGGAAGAGAACAGTGCTTTTGAATCCGTCTCGGACTCTATGCAGAGTCCAGAGATCAGGGAGCCAGGAGACGGGTCGGTTCAGTGGAGGGAGTCGTCCTCAGAGGACAGTCCCCAGAGAGAAGGGGCGGTGGAGGGGTCGCCAGGAGCTGGGCCCAGTGTTACCTCATCAGGTGAGGAGCCTTGTCCAAATTATCCATTTATGAAAGGACTCTTGAATGCCCCTGCTGAAAAGTCACCAGCACAAGGTATGTTTTGCATGCTGTGTCCAGCATAGGATATTAGTTGCTGGTTTGCTCCTCCCCGGCATGGGAAGTGGGAGTACTGATGGACCAGCTCAGTTATGCTTGAAAGCAGCTTGACTAAACTGGTCCACCAGCTAGACCAGCATTTTACCAGCTCTAATCATCATAAACCAGACTGGACCATCATGGAATTAGTGTTGATTTATGCTGGATTTTTCTATAGGGGTGTGCAGGAATTCTTGATATTTCTCAATCAAAAGCTGCGTTTCCACTGTTGGGCATAAAAACGTACGTGCTAGTACGCGCCAGTAGCGTTTCAACTATCACTTTCAGGGCTTGATCGGGCTTCGTTAGGGCTTGCTTGGGGCCAATGGACTGGGTTTTTTGGCCAGCCGAATACCTTGATCCAAAGCGGGCCAACTTGAGGAGTGGTTACGAACAGTTTATCTGAGACTGGAGACACCAGATTTCATATTCGTTCGGGTTACATGACGTCACTGTAGCTTTGCGCTGCCATCTTTACAACCGACGGTCTCAGTAATGCCTGCAATATGTTTTGCAGTTGGCTGCAACAACAGCAGAAAGAGGAACCCCGAACAAATACACACAACATTATGTTTAAATATACGTTTTGGAGAGTATTCACGTAAAATATGTCGGTTATGTCTTAAGCCCAATTTATACTTCTGCGTCGAACTTACACCGTAGCTACGGCGTAGGCTGTGCGTAGCGTGCGTACCCTCCGGCGTACCCTGACGTGCACCTCTCCAAAAATGTAACAACGCGTCAATTCTACACGGACGCAAGCGCTGTGATTGGTCTGTTAGAACCCCTCCCTCGGGTTTCACATGCTCCCTCTGCATGTGTAATAGCGCGTCAACGCGGACAACGACGCAGAAGTATAAATGAAAACCAACGCGTAGTGTATAGAGTAGAGGCTCCGGCGTAGGTCCGACGCAGAAGTATAAATCAGCCTTTAAACAGAGTTGTCATCCAGTCTCTTTGGTAGAGAGACTTTGGTCTGTGGTAGAGCCCTTTCTTTTTTTATAGTGCGATTAATTGATTTATTGACTATCGCGACAGGCCTAATCCAGAATAATGACAGATAGCCTTGAGCCGTGGCTAACAGCTGGCAAGCAACTGTTAGCCACTTACCTAGCTAACAACTATGACTAACAACTCGCTACCTAGTTAGAGCAAACTACCACCAAAATCATACATTAGAATTTTTATAATACCTAAATTTCCCATTAAATATAAATCCTTGGTGGCCAGGTGCCACACTTTTACCTCTTTTTACCCATACAGCCACAGCATATTGATATGCTTCGGTACTCTTGAAAGCCTTCAAGCGATCCCCACTGGATGGGGAGGGGTTATGCATAATAATGGACAAAAGAAAACGTCTCGGTTACATATGTAACCCTCGTTCCCTGAGTACAGGGAACGGAGACGTGTCGTCGGGGGAGTTCCCTGACGAATTGGGATCACGCTAGGGAGACCAATCGACTTCGAGTGAAACTAAAACGAGCCAATGAAAATTGGCATGCAAGATTTGCATTCCGCGACCCGCCTACCAGTGCGGGTATAAAAGCAGGAAGCAAACGCATCCAAAATGCTTTTTCGCTGAGGAGCCGAACAGTGTCCAGCCCTCCGCGAAGGTACAGCAACGTGGCGAGGGGACGACACGTCTCCGTTCCCTGTACTCAGGGAACGAGGGTTACATATGTAACCGAGACGTTCCCTTTCGTCCTGGGAACTCCGACGTGTCGTCGGGGGAGTTCCCTGACGAATTGGGATCCCTACAAACACGCCATGGTGCTGACCCCTTCCAGCGCCCAGCTAGGCTACCCTGCAGCAGTTTCTTGAACAAGATGCGGGAGCTAGCTAAGGAAAATCACACTGCTGTTCCGCAAGACCCACTCAGTGGATTTGGATAACACTGGGAAAGCGTGCCCAACCCGTAGGAGGGAACGCTACGGAGCCCCTGCCCGCCCGAAGGGAGGCACTGGAATACACGTATGTACTAACCCGTGGGGTAGTGAAACATACGGAAGTCCTTGAGGTAGTGCCAGCCCGAGGGGTGGGAGCGTACTCAGCAAGGACGACAGAGGGATCTGTCGAGAGGAAGACACGGAGCTAACCCGGAGGGTAGCTAGAACGTGGAAAAAATGGGTCACCGAAGGGACCACTGTTAAGGCCACCCAGTCTAATAGCAACTCCTACGAGAGGTAATAGACCTGGCACCGGCGATCCGCCTCGCCTGATGCCGAAAGGGTGATGGAGGAACTCACGAGGTTAGCCGTATGTTGGGGAACCAACGGAGTAAAAGACGCACGTATCCGGCCCATGGGGCGGGAGTGGCGTAGCAAGCCGACATAACCTAATTCCTCGCGCTACCGGCCGTAGCGAGTACACGGGAGGAAGCAGGTTCAACACGAAGGCTATAAAACCTAGCGAACGTGTTAGGTGTCGCCCAGCCCGCAGCTCTACAGATGTCTGTCAGCGAGGCGCCTTGTGCCAAAGCCCAGGAGGAGGCAACACTCCTAGTAGAGTGTGCCGTCAACCTAGGTGGGCAAGGCACGCCCTGGGACTCATAGGCCCGGGCGATAGCATCCACTAGCCAGTGGGATAACCTCTGCTTGGAGACAGCCTTCCCCTTCTGCTGGCCTCCGTAACAAACAAAGAGCTGATCTGAGGTCCTGAAGCTTTGCGTTCTGTCCACGTAACAGCGCAGAGCGCGGACGGGACAGAGAAAAGCTAGGGCTGGGTCTGCCTCCTCCAGGGGCAGCGCTTGCAGGTTCACTACCTGATCCACAAACGGGGTGGTAGGAACCTTGGGCACGTATCCGAGCCGGGGTCTCAGCACAGCGTGAGAAAGGCCCGGTCCGAACTCTAGGCACGATTCGTCGACCGAAAATGCCTGCAGATCCCCTACCCTCTTAAAAGAAGCCAAAGCCAACAGGAGAGCCGTCTTCATAGACAAGATATTCAACTCGACTGAAGGCAAGGGCTCGAACGGGGGCCTCTGAAGTGCACTAAGCACTAGAGTCAAGTCCCAAGAGGGTAAGGGGTGCACACTACGAGGTGGATTCAGCCTCCTGGCACCCTTAAGGAATCTGATGATCAGGTCGTGCTTTCCCAATGACTTACCTTCTACTGCATCGTGATGAGCGGCTATTGCGGCAACATACACTTAGAGGGTGGAGGGAGACAGCCTTCGCTCCAACCCATCTTGCAGGAAGGAAAGCACGACTCTGATCGGGCAAGTTCGGGGGTCTTCCCGGTGGGAAGAACACCACTCGACGAACAGGTTCCACTTCAACGCATAGAGGCGCCTCGTAGAGGGGGCTCTGGCGGAAGCGATGGTGTCCACCACACCCTGCGGTAGGCCACCTAGAACCTCCGCGTCCCGTCCAGGGACCACACATGGAGTCTCCAGAGGTCTGGACGCGGGTGCCACAAGGTGCCCCGTCTCTGGGAAAGGAGGTCCTTCCTCAGAGGAATCGGCCAAGGAGGGGCTGTCGCGAGGAGCATGAGTTCCGCGAACCAAGTCCGGTTGGGCCAATACGGCGCAACGAGCAGGACCTGCTCCTCGTCCTCCCTGACTTTGCACAAGATCTGTGCAAGAAGGCTCACTGGGGGAAACGCATATTTGCGAAGACCCAGGGGCCAGCTGTGCGCCATTGCATCCGTGCCGAGAGAACCCTCGGTCAGGGAGTAAAACAACCGGCAATGAGTCGTGTCCGGAGAGGCAAACAGGTCTACCTGAGCGGCTCCGAAGACTTCCCATATCAGCTGAACCGACTGGGGGTGGAGTCGCCATTCTCCCGGAAGAGGTAGCTGCCGTGAAAGCTCGTCGGCTGTACGGTTGAGCACACCAGGGATGTGAATGGCTCGAAGCGACCTCAGATGCTTCTGACTCCACAGGAGGAGATGGCGGGCGAGTCGCGACATACGACGGGAGCGTAGACCACCCTGACGGTTGATGTACGCAACGGTCGCAGTGCTGTCCGTACGGACCAGTACGTGCTTGTGTAAAAGCAGCCCCTTGAGGCGCGACAAGGCTAAGCGTACTGCTTGCAACTCTAGGCAGTTGATGTGCCAATGCAGTTGAGGCCCCGTCCACAGACCTGAAACTGCATGCCCGTTGTACGTGGCCCCCCATCCGTTGGCAGAGGCATCTGTGAAAACCACAGCATGCCTGGAGACCTGGACTAAGGGCACTCCGGCCCGTAGAAACGCAGGGTCTGACCAAGGACTGAAGGTTTGGCGACAGTGCGGGGTAATGTTGACCCGGAACGTGCCGCTCTGCCACGCCCATCTCGGGACTCGATCGTGAAGCCAGCGCTGAAGCGGTCTCATATGGAGCAGACCGAGCGGCGTTACCGCGGCTGCGGCTGCCATATGCCCCAGGAGCCTCTGAAACTGTTTCAGTGGGACCACTGACCTGCCTTGAAAGGACTTGAGGCAGTTGAGCACTGACTGGACGCGCTCCTCGGTGAGGCGCGCAGTCTGAGCGACCGAGTCCAACTCCATACCGAGATAAGAGATCCTCTGCACTGGGCAGAGTTTGCTCTTGTCCCAGTTGACCTGAAGACCCAAGCGGCTGAGGTGCTGGAGCACCAGGTCCCTGTGTTCGCACAACAGATCTCGCGAGTGAGCTATTATGAGCCAGTCGTCGAGATAGTTGAGAATGCGAACGCCATGTTCTCTCATGGGAACAATGGCCGCCTCTGCGACTTTCGTGAAGACGCGGGGCGAGAGGGCCAGGCCGAAGGGTAAGACTTTGTACTGATATGCTCGACCTTCGAACGCGAACCGAAGAAAAGGTCGGTGTCGAAGGAGAATCGAGACATGAAAGTACGCGTCCTTCAGGTCGATCGCTGCAAAACCAATCCCGGGGACGGATGCACTCGAAGATGCGTTTCTGCGTGAGCATTTTGAACGGGAGCTTGTGCAGGGCCCGATTCAAAACTCGCAGGTCCAGGATTGGTCGTAACCCCCCGCCTTTCTTGGGTACAATGAAGTAAGGGCTGTAAAACCCCGACCTCATCTCGGCTGGAGGGACCGGCTCGATCGCGTCCTTCGCCAGCAGGACGTCGATCTCTTTCCTCAGGACAGGGGCATCGACACTCCGCACCCGGGTGAAGTGGACGCCTCTGAACCTGGGAGGCCGGCGGGCAAACTGAATTGCATAGCCGAGCCGGATAGTGCGGGTGAGCCAGCGGGACGGCCTCGGAAGCGCTAGCCAGGCTTCGAGGAACCGTGCCAAGGAGCCCACTCGGACCACCGGCGTACCCGCGGAGGGGCAGCGAGGTGGAAGACAGGGACCGGACTCCGGAGGCATTACTGCGGCCGAGAGAGAGGTCTGAGTGTGCGAGGCAACACTTACCTGTTTCCACGGAGGCGAAGGAAGGAGGGGAAACGAGGAACGAGGCTCGGGGGCGTCGAATCCAGGTTTCCGCGCCTCCTTGCCCAGCGGGAGACGAGAGCGACGAGGCCGAGGCGGCGTAGCTGTCATCTGAGCGCTGGGGAGAGGGGAACGAGAGCGGCGAGGCAACGAGGCGGCGCACACTGTCATTCTGACCCCCTCGGATGGGGGAGACTGAGAAGTCAGTCTCGACCGAGATAGACCCAGAGGAATTGGAAACTGCTCTTTTATTGATAAAGTGGGTACCGCTGAAGGAAGCGGCGGAAGAAAAACAAAACGAAACAAAGGATTCTCCACCCGGCCCTCCTCCGGGGGAAGGAGGGGTGCAGTAGCACCCTCCTGAAGAGCAGCAGTCAGGTCCTCTGGGCCGCCCGTCTCAGGGCCGCTTACCTCTCCTCTTACCAGGGGGTTTCGACGAGCCCCGGGCGGGCTGGGCACCTCTCTTGCGGCCGGCCGGCTGCTGCCTAGGAGGCTGCTGCTTAGGCGGAGCAGGGGCGGAGGCGGCGGCAGGAGGGCGCCCTCGGCGACGAGCAGCGCGAGGTGGAGCCGGAGGGGACGGGCCAGCAGCAGCCTGTCTCCGGGGCATGATGTGCTTGATCACCTCGGACTGCTTCTGGGCGGCGGAGAACTGTTGGGCGTAGTCCTCGACCGCGTCGCCGAATAGGCCACCCTGGGAAATGGGGGAGTTCAGAAACCTGGACTTGTCTGACTCCGTCATATCGGCCAGGGTGAGCCAGAGATGTCGCTCCTGGACCACGAGAGTGGACATCGCTCGGCCCAGGGAACGCGCGGTGACTTTCGTCGCCCGGAGGGCAAGGTCCGTCGCCGTGCGCAGCTCTTGGAGCAAACCTGGGTCGGTACCACCCTCCTGCATGTCGCAAAGCGCTCTCGCCTGATGGACCTGGAGGAGCGCCATGGCATGCAGGGCAGAAGCAGCTTCTCCACACGCACTATAGGCCTTACCGGTCAGACCGGAGGAGAACCTACAGGCGCGAGAGGGGAGAGTAGGGTCACCCCTCCAGGTGGAAGCGGATTTAGGGCACAGCTGTAAAGCAACCGACCGCTCCACCGGGGGAATGCCCTCATAACCCTTCACTGCCCCGCCATCGAGGGTGGTAAGGGAGGAGGAGGGAGTCGATCTATGTCGGGCCGCCAGAGGGGCCTTCCATGATTTCGTCACCTCCTCATGCACTTCCGGGAAGAAAGGCACCGGGGCGGGGCGCTGAGAACCAGCACGGGCCGCCCCGAGAAACCAATCATCGAGCCGCGAAGGTTCGGGACACGGTGGAGGGTTCCACACGAGCCCTACGCTTGCGGCCGCCCGGGAAAGCATAGCGGCCATTTCCGGGTCCGGCTCGGACAACGCTACCACACCAGAAGGGGGCAACGCAGCCAAGTCGTCATTCCCAGAAGATGACCGCTCTCCCTCCGATGCAGCGATCGACATCTGATCCTCCGGCGGAGCCCCGAAGGAAACGACCGGGACCATACGAGATGGCCCAGCGCGCTCCTCCAAGGGCTCCAATGGCAGCAGTGTGCAGGAGTGAGGGGTCCGTGGGGGTCTTTCACCCGGCGGATTATTCCTCACTGTAACCCTCAGACCACCAATGGGATTAGCCGAAGTAGCCGTCTTCTGAAATGAACCAGAAGACGAACTAGATCGGGGAATCTCCAAAGGGACTCCCCCTCGTGAGAGGGATCTTAGTCTTGATCTCAACACTGCGACGGTCATATTCCCGCAATGGGAACATGACTCGTTCACGAAAGCTGCCTCAGCGTGCGCGAGGCCCAAGCACGAGAGACAGCGATCATGACCATCAACCGGAGGCAGAATCTGACCGCATCCAGAAACACACGGATGAAACGTCATCCTTAAAAGGACGCGATCTTCACCCGTGTTGCTCTTTCAGAGAAATACTCTTTAGTTGTGCTGAAGCACACAGGGATCAACGCGGCAACACAGCGGGGAAACTGCAAGCCCACTGTGTGCACTCAACCGAATACCAGCTGTTAAAACAGCTCTTTGTAAACACAGCGCGTGTAGTAACAAACAGGCAGACGGGAGATCGCGAAGACCGCTGAAGCGCCGTCACACCAGCACAGAGAGATCTCAGGAAACAGCAGACTCGTTGAGCGTTCAGAAAGCACAATCTTAAGCTCATAACACTCAGAGGACACAACTGGTCGGCTCCGAAGCAAAAAGCATTTTGGATGCGTTTGCTTCCTGCTTTTATACCCGCACTGGTAGGCGGGTCGCGGAATGCAAATCTTGCATGCCAATTTTCATTGGCTCGTTTTAGTTTCACTCGAAGTCGATTGGTCTCCCTAGCGTGATCCCAATTCGTCAGGGAACTCCCCCGACGACACGTCGGAGTTCCCAGGACGAAAGGGAACTGGGGGCAACAAATAAGGATTGGAGCCTAAAATTGACATTTTCTCCAGGTATCTCTGTCTCTCTCTCTCCATTCAAATGGGCAGTTTGGGCGGCCATAACGAACGAGATCGGTCGTAAATATGGCGGCGTTCTATTTGGTAGTGATGTAGGTGGCATCTATGAATACCAGCTAATCAGCATTAAAGACTTTTAAAATCATTTTTAGCTCAAAACTCACTTTCAGACTGCAGCAAGTGTTTGAATACCTTCTCTTTGTGATATGATGTGAATTCTGATCACCTTATAATGCAGAAATATTTATATGTAATGCAAAAGACTGTGCGCTAACCTCAGCCATAGTAAACATGGTAAATATGTCCGTTTGAACAAATCAGAAAAATCCTATAGGCTATCTCAATCAAGTCTCGTCTCTTTATACCGGACTCTCTGATATCCATATTTAGCTCTGCATATGTCATAAAATAAACGGGATTGTACGGGAGCTTCCTCTTTTTCTCTGACTGAACATATTACAGGCTACGTGTGTCGTCTTTCTTTTGTGAAATAACGGTAAATACCACTTTATTGCTGTGTGACTAATGTGCAATCTTGACAAATTAATTCCTTATGATCAGTGTATACATTTTTATTGTAAACATATGGTAAAACATAGATGCTTGGGTTTTAAACCTTTAAGTAAACAACAAAAATGCCAACAAATGGTTGCTTTTATCACGTTCGGTTTGCACTTGAATGCACCTGATATTGTTTCTAGTTCAGTCGTGAGCAGTGCATTGTGGGATGCATTATCTGTGCAGTGAGTACAGAAATACAATGAGGAGAATCATACTGAACACTCATTATGAGATTACATAACACTGAACAGATATAGCTCTATAGTTATGTTTTTGGAACGGTTTCCTTTATACCAGAAGTTTTTATAGCAAAATAACATCATCACGTATAATTGCTTGCGCTGCTTGTTCTGTGAAACGGCTTGGCCAGTGATGAGTTTGGCAGCCAATTACTGCTGAAACTCATTCATACTCGCATGAATATGAGAACCGATAATGGCTCCCTAATTAATATTTCACCTCCACTGACACCATTTAATGGACACCAGAAAGGCTATCGTGTTCATGTTTGTTACATAGAGTATATATGGTGAATTCAGGTAAATTGTGCCAATTTTGTGACAATTCTGGTCCTGGCTTCAACCTATATATTATTCATGGCAGTGGTTCTCAACTTGATTTGCTTCAGGACTTTATATTGATTTTACATTTGACCAGAGACCAGGGAAAACACAGAGCACCAAAATTGTATATTATGCAAAACATTTTTTTTAAATAAAAGTATTTGATTGAGTGAATACATTAAATTCTATTTATTGTATCCTATTTATGTTACATTGACAGGGAAATTGTCACCCAACCAGTTGAGAACCGCTGATTTATGGCATATGCAGATTGTCATAAGTCATGGGCCTGTGTTTTGATTGTGTTTGTAGGCAGTTGTCATTTGCAGATCAGTCATCATGCGTTCACTCATCTTCCTGATCCCCATCATTACACAAGTGTTGATCCACCATTACCACCAAGTAAGCTTTCCTGAGTCATTCCTTTCCCTCGCTTAGTCCATTAACCTGCTGCGTGCATGCGTGTGTGTGTGTGTGTGTGTGTGTGTGTGTGTGTGTGTGTGTGTGGTGTGTGTGTGCGTGCGCGTGTGTGTGTGTGTGTTTGTGTGTGTGTGCTAGAAGTGTGTGTTTTTGATCTTACAAATCTCACTCCCATCATCATTGCCATTGACAATTCTCACTTTCTCCTGAAACTTCCAGAAGTGTTGGATATACAGGATATTACTTCCAATTAACAGGAAAACAACTATTTTAAGAGGTCAATTGTACAAAAAAACATCTGATTTTATAGGGGGGGGGGGGTGCATGAAGGTTGCATGAAGGTTGATCCATAAACCCAACCATCACAGATCATAGGAACGAGTACGAATGAGATTGGTGAGATTGTACGAGTTCATCGGCAAAACATAAAATATATTGTGTTAGACATCTGATAACAAATACTCAATCAAGCACCATCATAGTTCATTTGTCACAGAAAAAAGGTAAAAGACTTAAGCAGGTTTTTGAATAACACTGGCAGAGAAACCTCAAGAAATGTCAAGACAGGACAAGTTTGGGAAAGAACACACGCTTTTGTGTGTCAAAATGGATGTGTAAAACGCACTCGAGAAGGATTTCCAAAGAACTCAAAGCACAATTGACCAAAGTGAGCTCGTCTCTCGAGAGATCAGCGATGGTCGGATCCGATCTCTCCATGGCTTTCTTCTGTTGCCATGGTGACGAGCAAAGAGGCGGAGTTAAAGCTTTCATTCAAAAGCAAGTCCTGATGCTTTAACTTTCAAAGTAATGTTCATAGTTGGAAGCTAATAATTCCCAAATCCAAGTCAAGATTTAAAATACTGTATATATATATATATATTATATATATATATATATATATATATATATAATATATATATATATATATATATATACTGTAAGAGTTTTTGAAAAATGTCAGTCCAATATCTCAAGGAGTAATGAAGGTAAATTAAGCGATTGTGTGTGAGTAACTCCAGTTCTTCTCTTCAGTTTATGAATTTGAAGTTCTCTTCTATTAACATTGACTATTAATATCAATGTCCTGAAATGTTCCTTATATTGTGTGTATTATAACATTCATACTGAAAAATGAAACGTAATTAAAAACTAAACTTTTTTAAAATTCGTTGAATTTCACTCCAGTTCTTCATCCTGTTTGCATCAATTCAAGTTAATTTCAATGTTTTCTGCATTGAACACTACATATATAGCATATTATATGCATGTGCACAAACTAAACTAAATTATCTACTAAACTAACTATCATTAGAGTATTAGCAGACTGTTGTAGACTGTTAGGTTAGGGTTCGGGTTAGTAGAATAAGTTGACATGTACTTATAAAGTTACTTATAGTCAGTAGAATATCTGTTGGGGAGCATCAGAATAAAGAGTTATTAGATATTAATCAGACTGCTAATACTCTAATGAGAGTTACTTGACATGTAGTTGCAAAGTTACTTATAGTAAGTAGAATGTCTAAAGTGGACTATCAAAATAAAGTATAACCTATGTTTCTTATATGTAAGCTTATATATTTCTTTCTAACTGGCGCAGACTGGGAAGCGCGGATAGACAGTCACGGCCGTGTTTTCTACGTGGATCATGTGAACCGCAGCACCACATGGCAGAAGCCGATCCATGCGGCCAAACGCTCCGGCATCCCGAGATCCGGATCCACACACCAGATGGAGCAGCTCAACCGCAGGTCTGACTACACCTTATTCACATTACTGCGTTATCCTAGCTTATACCCTTATACACATTCACTGGGTTCCCTTTCAAGGGAACGAGACGCTGCGTTGAGACGTTGTGGGAACGCCCTGTGTGATTGTGTCGTGAAGCACGTGTATAATCAGTCCGATGGAAAGACGAGACGTCATAGGCGGGTGATGTGATGCCGAGGCTATCAGACTTCTGAGGGTGGTCCCCTCCGGGGAGAGACGGGTTCGAGAATCCATGTCTCATCTGCGCCAAATCCAGAGGCCAGTCTCAAGAGACTGGTCCCCTTAGTAGATTTTCTGGCAGCATGGAAACTAATGCTAAATATATCTCATTGGGTCCTGCATACAATGGAAAAGGGTTACAGAATTCAGTTATCGTACGCCCAGATTTCTAGGCGTCCTCCCCATGGTGGTGGACCCCGAGCAGGCTCTGATTATGGACAGACTCTTCTATGAAAGGGGGCTATAGAAAGGGTTCATCCTCCCAGCAGGGAGTTAGAGTTTTACAGCCGGTACTTCATTGTTACAAAAAAGAATGGGGGGTTGCGTCCTATTCTAAATCTGCGTGAACTAAACCACAGGGTCCAGAAACTCAAATTCAAGATTCTTACACAAACAAATCATGTCAAAGATTCAGTCCGAGGACTGGTTTGTCACGATAGACTTGAAGTATGCTTATTTCCGTATATCCATCCATCCTCATTACAGGGAGTTCCTGATGTTCGCTTTCGGGGGCGAAGCATACGAATATCGGGTTCTTCCGTTTGGCCTAGGTTTATCACCCCTGAGACTCCAGGGCATCCGCGTGTTGAATTACATTAACGATTGGTTGATTTAAGCTCAGTCCGAGCAGATAGCAGTTCGGCATCATGTCATTCTGTCTCACATAAAGAAGAGTGTGCTCCTTCCGACTCAGAGGATCCGACTCACTTTTCTAGGTGTGGTATGGGATTCGACAACGATGCGGGCACAATTGTCACCGATACTTCTATTCTCTCAGCCATAAATGGGGTAAAACTAGGACAGTCATTTACTTAGAAACAGTTTCAGAGAGTGTTGGGTCTCATGGCAGCTCGTCCAATGTAATAACTTTTGGCCTCCTGTACATGAGACCCCTGCAGTGGTGACTCAGGACCAAGGGGCTTTCTCTGAGGGGAAATCCGTTTCGCACGATCAAGGTCGCGTGGCGATGCCTGCATGCCTTAGTCATGTGGAACAAACCTTGGTTGTTAACCTGTTATTAGTGGCCCCGTACTGGCCGGCCCGAGGTTGGTTCTCGGAACTGGTGTCCCTTCTAGACGGCTCTCCGATGGAGATTTCCGATCAGGAGGGTTCTTCTGTCCCAAGCAGGGGAACGATTTATCCCCCACGCCCGGAGTTGTGGAAACTGTGGGCTTGGCCCCTGAGGGGGACCAGCTCATAAAACCGTGTCATAGAATCGGGTCAAGAGAATTGGAGATTTGCAAGCCTTGTCGGTTACTCCTTCATGCCTAGAATTTGCACCTGGTATGGTGAAAGCCTTTCTTTACCCTAGGCCAGGTTATATTCCTAAGGTCCCTACTAATGTTGTGGCCCAATAATGCTACAGGCCCTCTCTCCTCCACATTTAATACACCAGATCAGGAAAAACTTAATCTGATGTGCCCTGTTCGGTATTTGGATGCTTACTTAAATCGGATCAACTATTTGTCTGTTTTGGGTCACCTAGAAAAGGGTCCCCTGCATCCAAGCAGAGGATGAGCAACTGGGTGGTTGAGGCTGGATCTCACTTGCTTATGGAGCGGCTGGTCAGCCTTCACCTATGGCTGTCCGGGCCCATTCTAAAAGGAGTATGTCGGCCTCAAAGGCTTTATTATCAGGGGTTTCCCTCCATGACATCTGTGATGCGGCAGGCCCCACTCCAGGGTCTAGGGTGCTTTCTTCTTAGTGTGCGCAATGACTTCGCACAGACAGGCATTTGTTATTATGACGTCATGGGTATAGTGTTCCCTATAGCGCTGCGTCGCCCTGCCATACTCCCTGCATGCACTTATTCACATTCACTGGGCTATCCTGGCATATACCCTTATTCACATTCACTGGGTTATTCTGGCATATACCCTTATTCACATTCACTGGGTTATTCTCGCATATACCCTTATTCACATTCACTGGGCTATCCTGGCATATACCCTTATTCACATTCACTGGGTTATTCTGGCATATACCCTTATTCACATTCACGGGGTTATTCTGGCATATACCCTTATTCACATCCACGGGTTATCCTGGCATATACCCATATTCACAAAAAAAGAAATATATATATATATATATTCACATTACACATTATATATATTCACATTATATAATATTATAATAAATATATATTATTATTCACATTCACTGGGTTATCCTGGCATATTTATTCACATTCACTGGGTTATCCTGGCTTATACACTTATTCACATTCACTGGGTTATCCTGGCATATTTATTCACATTCACTGGGTTATCCTGGCATATGATGTAGAATATTGATTTTTTTTGTCCATAATTGCAGACTTTGATGAAGACAAGGCTAGTTTATTTATATAGCACATTTCATCACTATGGTCATTCAGAGTGCTTTACATAGAAAGGAATTAAAACAATCACAAAATAAAAGTAAGGAAAATTAAATGGATATAAAAGGAATTAAAAGATATATAAATATGATACAGTTCTTCTCATCTGACAAAACATATGAGATGTATCATATTTTTCACAACTCCCAGTTTTAATAAAGTAAAATAAATAAATCAGTGATAAATATGGCGTCCAGTAAGGCTACTATTGAAGCTGGAAGAATATGTCCTTAATATTGTGTTGTAATGCCAGGGAATTGACTAGATCGTAATGAATGGAGCAAAAGCTCATCTGAAGTATATCTGAGGTGAAGCCGCCACCTAGAGGACACACGACTACTGACAGGGAAACAGGGATCAAGATCACTACAGTTATTCAGTCCAATGTGTTGGAAATGGCTTTGAAAGCAATTAATAGTTTTGTTCAGCAAGGATGCATTGAACTGATTAAAAGTGACAGTAAAAAAATGCATAATGTTACAAAAGATTATATTTAAAAAAATGCTGTTATTTTGAACTTTCTATTCATTAAAGAATCCTGACAAATAAAATGAATGACTGTTTCCACAAAAATATGAAGCTGTTTTCAACATTGATAATAATCATACATTTTTCTTGAGCATCAGATCATCATATTATAGTGATTTCTGAAGGATCATGTGACACTGAAGACTGGAGTAATGATGCTAAAAAATCAGCTTTGATCACAGGAATAAATTACACTTTACTATATATTAAAGTATAGACCCCAACCTTTTGAACATTATGGATTTTGAAATACCATGTCAGTAACTTTTTAATGCATCTTTTATATAAACTTGAAGATTCATATAAAAATAAGCTATGATTGTTATTGTCATTTTGCTTTTGATTTTTACATTGTCAAGATAATAATAAACAAATAAATTACAATTATCAAAAAGAAAAAAAGCATCTTAAACTGCAGAGTTTGTGAATATTCAGAGAAAACAGAGACTCTCACTGTCACAGCAAACACACTTTTGATACATTTTCATAATTATATAAAGTAGGCTATAGTGTATCCCTGCAGGAGCGATGCTGGTTTCAGGTGTTGTTCTGTCTCCTCGTTTCAGGTGTTGTTCTGTCTCCAGGTTTCAGGTGTTGTTCTGTCTCCAGGTTTCAGATGTTGTTCTGGCTCCTGGTTTCAGATGTTGTTCTGGCTCCTGGTTTCAGATGTTGTTCTGTCTCCAGGTTTCAGATGTTGTTCTGGCTCCTGGTTTCAGATGTTGTTCTGTCTCCAGGTTTCAGATGTTGCTCCAGGTTTCAGATGTTGTTCTGGCTCCTGGTTTCAGATGTTGTTCTGGCTCCATGGTTTCAGATGTTGCTCCAGGTTTCAGATGTTGTTCTGTCTCCTGGTTTCAGATGTTGTTCTGTCTCCAGGTTTCAGATGTTGTTCTGTCTCCAGGTTTCAGGTGTTGTTCTGTCTCCAGGTTTCAGATGTTG
Source organism: Chrosomus eos (assembly GCA_036326025.1). NCBI lineage: Eukaryota > Metazoa > Chordata > Actinopteri > Cypriniformes > Leuciscidae > Chrosomus > Chrosomus eos. Next base: position 32,076,927 of record CM070840.1, read on the forward strand.
TTCTGGCTCCTGGTTTCAGATGTTGTTCTGGCTCCTGGTTTCAGATGTTGCTCCAGGTTTCAGATGTTGTTCTGTCTCCTGGTTTCAGATGTTGTTCTGTCTCCAGGTTTCAGATGTTTGCTCCAGTTTCAGATGTTGTTCTGTCTCCTGTTTCAGATGTTTTTGCTCCAGTTTCAGATTTTTTCTGTCTCCAGGTTTCAGATTTGTTCTGCTCCTTTCAGATGTTGTTCTGTCTCCAGGTTCAGATTTTGTTCTGCTCCGTTTCAGATGTTTCTCCAGTTTCAGTGTTGTTCTGCTCCAGTTTCAGTGTTGTTCTGCTCCAGGTTTCAGGTTGTTCTGTCTCCAGGTTTCAGGTGTTGTTCTGTCTCCAGGTTTCAGATGTTGTTCTGCTCCAGGTTTCAGATGTTGTTCTGTCTCCGGTTTCAGTTTTCCCAGGTTAGTGTTCTCATTCAGTTTGTTCGTCTCCTGGTTTCAGATGTTGTTCTGTCTCAGTTTCAGTGTTTCCTCCAGGTTTCAGATGTTGTTCTGTCTCCAGGTTTCAGATGTTGTTCTGTCTCCAGGTTTCAGTGTTGTTCTGTCTCCAGTTTCAGTGTTTCTGTCTCCGGTTTCAGATGTTGTTCTGCTCCAGGTTTCAGATGTTGTTCTGTCTCCAGGTTTCAGTGTTGTTCTGTCTCCAGGTTTCAGATGTTGTTCTGTCTCCAGGTTTCAGTTTCTCCGTTTCAGTGTTGTTCTGTCTCCGGTTTCAGATGTTGTTCTGTCTCCGGTTTCAGTGTGTTCTGTCTCCAGGTTTCAGATGTTGTTCTGTCTCCAGGTTTCAGGTTGTTCTGTCTCCAGGTTTCAGGTGTTGTTCTGTCTCCAGTTTCAGTGTTGTTCTGTCTCCAGGTTTCAGATGTTGTTGCTCCAGGTTTCAGTGTTGTTTGTCTCCAGGTTTCAGGTGTTGTTCTGTCTCCAGGTTTCAGATGTTGTTTCTGTGCTCCAGGTTTCAGTGTTGTTCTGTCTCCAGGTTTCAGGTGTTGTTCTGTCTCCGGTTTCAGTGTTGTTCTGTCTCCGGTTTCAGGTGTTGTTCTGTCTCCAGGTTTCAGGTGTGTTCTGTCTCCAGGTTTCAGGTGTTGTTCTGTCTCCAGGTTTCAGATGTTGTTCTGTCTCCAGGTTTCAGTGTTGTTCTGTCTCCAGTTTCAGTTGTTGCTCCAGGTTTCAGTGTTGTTCTGTCTCCAGGTTTCAGGTGTTGTTCTGTCTCCAGGTTTCAGGTGTTGTTCTGTCTCCAGTTTCAGTGTTGTTCTGTCTCCAGTTTCAGATGTTGTTCTGTCTCCAGGTTTCAGGTGTTGTTCTGTCTCCGGTTTCAGTGTTGTTCTGTCTCCGGTTTCAGGTGTTGTTCTGTCTCCAGGTTTCAGGTTGTTCTGTCTCCAGGTTTCAGTGTTGTTCTGTCTCCAGGTTTCAGATGTTGTTCTGTCTCCAGGTTTCAGTGTTGTTCTGTCTCCAGGTTTCAGGTGTTGTTCTGTCTCCAGGTTCAGTGTTTTCTGTCTCCAGGTTTCAGGTTTGTTCTGTCTCCAGGTTTCAGGTGTTGTTCTGTCTCCAGGTTTCAGGTTGTTCTGTCTCCAGGTTTCAGGTTGTTCTGTCTCCAGGTTTCAGTGTTGTTCTGTCTCCAGGTTTCAGATGTTGTTCTGTCTCCAGGTTTCAGTGTTGTTCTGTCTCCAGGTTTCAGTGTTGTTCTGTCTCCAGGTTTCAGATGTTGTTCTGTCTCCAGGTTTCAGGTGTTGTTCTGTCTCCAGGTTTCAGTGTTGTTCTGTCTCCAGGTTTCAGATGTTGTTCTGTCTCCAGGTTTCAGGTGTTGTTCTGTCTCCAGGTTTCAGGTGTTGTTCTGGCTCCAGGTTTCAGATGTTGTGTTCTGGCTCCTGGTTTCAGATGTTGCTTCCAGGTTTCAGATGTTGTTCTGTCTCCTGGTTTCAGATGTTGTTCTGTCTCCAGGTTTCAGTGTTGTCTTCTCCAGGTTTCAGATGTTGTTCTGTCTCCAGGTTTCAGATGTTGTTCTGTCTCCAGGTTTCAGATGTTTTCTGTCTCCAGGTTTCAGATGTTGTTCTGTCTCACAGGTTTCAGATGTTTGTTCTGTCTCCAGGTTTCAGGTGTTGTTCTGTCTCCAGGTTTCAGTGTTGTTCTGTCTCCAGGTTTCAGATGTTGTTCTGTCTCCAGGTTTCAGATGTTGTTCTGTCTCCAGGTTTCAGATGTTGTTCTGTCTCCAGGTTTCAGATGTTGTTCTGTCTCCAGGTTTCAGTGTTGTTCTGTCTCCAGGTTTCAGGTGTTGTTCTGTCTCCAGGTTTCAGATGTTGTTCTGTCTCCGGTTTCAGGTGTTGTTCTGTCTCCAGGTTTCAGGTGTTGTTCTGTCTCCAGGTTTCAGGTGTTGTTTCTGTCTCCAGGTTTCAGTGTTGTTCTGTCTCCGGTTTCAGGTGTTGTTCTGTCTCCAGGTTTCAGATGTTTTTCTGTCTCCAGGTTTCAGTGTTGTTCTGTCTCCAGGTTTCAGATGTTGTTCTGTCTCCAGGTTTCAGGTGTTGTTCTTGTCTCCAGGTTTCAGATGTTGTTCTGTCTCCAGGTTTCAGGATGTTGTTCTGTCTCCAGGTTCATGTTTTTTCTCAGGTTTGTGTTCTGTCTCCAGGTTTCAGATGTTGTTCTGTCTCCATGGTTTCAGATGTTGTTCTGTCTCCAGGTTTCAGGTGTTGTTTGTCTCCAGGTTTCAGATGTTGTTCTGCTCCAGGTTTCAGATGTTGTTCTGTCTCCAGGTTTCAGATGTTGTTCTGTCTCCAGGTTTCAGTGTTGTTCTGTCGTCCCAGGTTTCAGATGTTGTTCTGTCTCCAGGTTTCAGTGTTGTTTGTCTCCGTTTCAGGGTTCTTCCCAGGTTTCAGTGTGTTCTGTCTCCAGGTTTCAGGTGTTGTTCTGTCTCCAGGGGTTTCAGGTGTTTGTACTGTCTCCAGGTTTCAGGTGTTGTTCTGTCTCCAGGTTTCAGGTGTTGTTCTGTCTCCAGGTTTCAGATGTTGTTCTGTCTCCAGGTTTCAGATGTTGTTCTGGCTCCAGGTTTCAGATGTTGCTCCAGGTTTCAGGTGTGTTGTTCTGTCCCAGGTTTCAGGTTTGTTTACTGTCTCCAGGTTTCAGGTGTTGTTCTGTCTCCAGGTTTCAGGTGTTGTTCTGTCTCCAGGTTTCAGATGTTGTTCTGGCTCCAGGTTTCAGATGTTGCTCCAGGTTTGCAGGTGTTGTTCTGTCTCCAGGTTTCAGGTGTTGTTCTGTCTCCAGGTTTCAGGTGTTGTTCTGTCTCCTGGTTTCAGTGTTGTTCTGTCTCCTGGTTTCAGATGTTGTTCTGGCTCCAGGTTTCAGATGTTGCTCCAGTTTCAGGTGTTGTTCTGTCTCCAGGTTTCAGATGTTGTTCTGTCTCCTGGTTTCAGATGTTGTTCTGTCTCCAGGTTTCAGGTGTTGTTCTGTCTCCTGGTTTCAGATGTTGTTCTGTCTCCAGGTTTCAGGTGTTGTTCTGTCTCCAGGTTTCAGATGTTGTTCTGTCTCCAGGTTTCAGGTGTTGTTCTGTCTCCAGGTTTCAGGTGTTGTTCTGTCTCCAGGTTTCAGGTGTTGTTCTGTCCTCCAGGTTTCAGGTGTTGTCTGTCTCCAGTTTCAGATGTTGTTCTGCTCCGGTTTCAGATGTTTGTTCTGTCTCCAGGTTTCAGGTGTTGTTCTGTCTCCAGTTTCAGATGTTGTTCTGTCTCCAGGTTTCAGATGTTGTTCTGCTCCAGTTTCAGGTTTGTTCTGTCTCCAGGTTTCAGGTGTTGTTTGTCTCCATGTTTCAGGTGTTGTTCTGTCTCCAGGTTTCAGGTGGTTGTTCTGTTCCTGTTCAGATGTTTTCTGGCTCCAGTTTCAGTGTTGTTCTGTCTCCAGGTTTCAGATGTTGTTTCTGTCTCCAGGTTTCAGGTGTTGTTCTGTCTCCAGGTTTCAGATGTTGTCTGTCTCCAGGTTTCAGATGTTGTTCTGTCCCAGGTTTCAGTGTTGTTCTGTCTCCAGTTTCAGGTGTTGTTCTGTCTCCAGGTTTCAGGTGTTGTTCTGTCTCCAGGTTTCAGATGTTGTTCTGTCTCCAGGTTTCAGGTGTTGTTCTGTCTCCAGGTTTCTCAGGTGTTGTTCTGTCTCCAGGTTTCAGTGTTGTTCTGTCTTCAGGTTTTTCAGATGTTTTGTTTGTTTGTCTCCAGGTTTCATGTTGTTCTGCTCCGGTTTCAGTGTTGTTCTGTCTCCAGTTTCGTGTTGTTCTGTCCGTCAGGTTGTTTCTGTCTGGTTTCAGAGTTGTCGGTTCAGGTTTCGTGTTGTTTCTGTTCGTTCCAGGTGATGTTCTTCCCAGTTTAGATTTTGTTCTGTCTCCAGGTTTCAGATGTTGTTCTGTCTCCAGTTTCAGATGTTGTTCCATTTCAGATGTTGTTTTGCTCCTCCGGTTTCAGATGTTGTTCTGTCTCCAGGTTTCAGGTGTTGTTCTGTCTCCTGGTTTCAGGTGTTGTTCTGTCTCCTGGTTTCAGATGTTGTTCTGGCTCCAGGTTTCAGATGTTGCTCCAGGTTTCAGATGTTGTTCTGTCTCCTGGTTTCAGGTGTTGTTCTGTCTCCAGGTATCAGAACATCCAGAGGACGATGGCCAGCGAAGACGAGCCACAGAGAAACACCAGCGCAGATCCAGAGACTGAACCCACAACACCAGCTGCAGGTCTGCTCACACACTGGGATTCATGTGGAGAGAGTGTGTGTGTGTGTGTGTGTGTGTGTGTGTGTGTGTGTGTGTGGTGTGTGTGTGTGTGTGTGTGTGTGTGTGTGTGTGTGTGTGTATGTGTGTGTGTGAGTGTGTTTGATGTGAAGAGTGTGTGTTTGATTTGAAGAGTGTGTTTTGATGTGAAGTGTGTGTTTGATTTGTAGAGTGTGTGTTTGATGTGAAGAGTGTGTGTTTGATGTGAAGAGTGTGTATTTGATGTGAAGAGTGTGTGTTTGATGTGTGTGTTTGTGAAAAGTGTGTGTTTGATGTGAGTGTGTTTGTGAAAAGTGTGTGTTTGATGTGAAGAGTGTGTGTTTGATGTGAAGAGTGTGTGTTTGTGAAGAGTGTGTATTTGATGTGAAGAGTTTGTGTATGATGTGAAGAATGTGTCTGTTTGTGAAGAGTGTGTGTTTGTGAAGAGTGTGTGTTTGATGTGAAGAGTGTGTCTTTGATGTGAAGAGTGTGTCTTTGATGTGAAGAGTGTGTCTTTGATGTGAAGAGTGTGTATTTGATGTGAAGAGTTTGTGTATGATGTGAAGATTGTGTGTTTGATGTGAGTGTGTTTGTGAAAAGTGTGTGTTTGATGTGAAGAGTGTGTGTTTGATGTGAAGAGATGTGAAGAGTGTGTGTTTGATGTAAAGAGATGTGAAGAGTGTGTGTTTGATGTGAAGAGTGTGTGTTTGATGTGAGTGTGTTTGTGAAAAGTGTGCGTTTGATGTGAAGAGTGTGTGTTTGATGTAAAGAGAGTGTGTATACAGAATGTTTATATTGTTTGTGTTTGAGTGAGAAAAGAATTGTCATCACTGAATGTATTTTGTGTCAAAGCAGTGCTAAATAATGATTCTCAGTTTAGCCTCATGGACTGAAAGAGTGAGCTATGTATTGAGACATCGGTGATAGTGATAGTAAATGTGTTCCTGTGATGTTTGTAGATCCGAGAAGAGAAGGTTGTTCCTCTCCTGTAAACACTCAGAACGTCACGCTTCTGCTCCAGTGTCCCACCGTCAAGTTCGTCACACACCCAGAGTTCTTCACGGTCCTCCATGCAAACTACGTAAGTCACAAAGAGAAGGTTCAAATCTACGTTTTCATGTTTATTCTTATACATTGTGTTTTTATGTGTTTTCTCCACTTGCAAGAATTATTAACCTTGCAAAATCAAACCCTGATCCCAAAAATGTTATGATGGACAAACGTTTCGGAGGCAGTGTGTAAACGTGATTAACAACGTGGGGTCGTATTATTTTTTAACGTGCGAGAATTTCAGACTCAGTGTTCAAGGACCTTAACACTACCTAAAATGTTTTAGAAAAGCATTCCATGTATAAATACATTTGTATAAATACATTTTTTGTGCTAATGTTTTGAGAATGTAATTAAAGGCCAGAACTTTGAATGACCGTTTTACTAACGTTTCTGGAAGAACGTTTGTTCATAACTTTTCCAGAACGTTCCCTAATCACTGTAACCCCAGGGGCCGGTTTCACAAAGATAGACTGACTCTAGCTTAGATATAGTAGATAGTCAGACTTCAGATCGACATCTAAATCAGACCGTTGCACACAGCACTTAAGACTCTGACTTTCTTAAGTAGGACTACACTGCAGTGCATTCTGGGTAAAATAAGACAAAACAAAATACATGGCGGATCGAGTAAGCGCATTCAACCGCTCAGTGCAGTTTACCCCAGCGGAAAATATGTGTTTGTTGGAGGAGTATGACAGTTTACTGGGGAAATTTAGCGGAGAATGTAGTAACAAGAAGAAATGTATAATTTGGAAAAAGATTGCTACGACAGTTAATCCGACCGTTGAGCGGAGCGCTAAAGACGTACAGAAAAGAAAAGTCCTCATTATTATATATTTCCAGTAGGATACTTTTAATTTTTTTTGGTCTAAATTAAGTCAGTATTTATTTTTGTGAAACAGTCTAACTTGACTTGTCTAACACTACAGACCGGTCTAAAACAGCTTTGTGAAATAGCTTTTTGCGTTGAATCCTCCTGATGTTTTTTACGCATGGCTTAATTTGCTTGAGTGTATCCAGACTCTGTGAGGACGTTTCCGGGATCAGTCGAGCGCTTGTGAACTCACTCTGTCCATGGCTAGATTGCACTTTAGTTGAAGGCTGATATTGACTGAACTATTTGCAGATTCCCTCTTTATTGATCACATAAGCTCTCCCGCTGCGTAGGAGACAGATAACAGACATTAACAAGGCAGAGATAAAGCGTGCTGAGATAGAAGTGGATCTGTGCGAGTGGATGTGTGCGTTTATGGTGCTAATCTGTGTGTGTGTTTCTGTGTCGGTGTCGTGCTCTCAGAGATTCTGTTTCAAGTTCTGTCATGCAGGTCACGTAAGAAAACCTTATAAATACGAGGCATTGGTGAATATTCATGATTATACTGAAGTCTCAATGTGTGTTTGGTTTGATAACAACACATTATTCTCCATATCAGACCAGGTGATTGATTTACATTCACAAGAATATGAATTATGAATATGCATTAATATGATTGTGTCACGATACCACACAGGAAACAGGGAAAGTAGATCCAAAAGCAGTATTTTTTAATGGGTAATCCGTACTCACAACAGTCCAGGCAAGGGTCAAAATCCATATGAGCAATCCATACATGAAAAACAAGACAAGAACACAGACCTCGGAAGTGGTGTGACAAATAACAAGGACTCCGTGACAAACACTGAACAGACAGGGTATATATACACACAGAACTAACAAGGTGACGGGAAACAGCTGTGTGCAATGATCAGATGAGTGGCAGAACAGAATGCTGGGAAATGTAGTCTAATGTGAATGACACCGTGAGAACGAGGACCTCTAGTGGACACCAGGAAACATAACCAGACACTGTGACATAACCTCCCCTCTACGGAGCGGCTACCAGACGCTCCAAGACCATAGAAACAAACAAGAGTCCAGGCGGGAGGTGAAGCGGTGGAGGATCAGGGGGAGGGATGGGGGGCCAGGTCCATGAAGGGGAACAAGAACAGGGGGTGATGGCTCAGCCGGCGGCCAAGGCGAGACAGACAGTCTATCAGGCGGCCAGCACGGAGACGATCCCTCGGGCGGCCAGGGCGGAGACGATCCCTCGGGCGGCCAGGGCGGAGACGATCCCTCGGGCGGCCAGGGCGGAGACGACCCCTCGGGCGGCCAGGGCGGTGAAGACCCCTCGGGCGGCCAGGGCGGTGAAGACCCCTCGGGCGGCCAGGGCGGTGAAGACCCCTCGGGCGGCCAGGGCGGTGAAGACCCCTCGGGCGGCCAGGGCGGTGAAGACCCCTCGGGCGGCCAGGGCGGTGAAGACCCCTCGGGCGGCCAGGGCGGTGAAGACCCCTCGGGCGGCCAGGGCGGTGAAGACCCCTCGGGCGGCCAGGGCGGTGAAGACCCCTCGGGCGGCCAGGGCGGTGAAGACCCCTCGGGCGGCCAGGGCGGTGAAGACCCCTCTGGCGGCCATAGCAGAGGCTCTGGAACAGACGGCACTGGCTCCGGCTCAGCAACGGCAGGCACTGGCTCCGGCTTAGCAACAACAGACACTGGCTCCGGCTCAGCAACAGCAGACAATGGCTCTGGCTCAGCAACAGCAGACACTGGCTCCGGAACAGCCACAAGAACTGTAAAAGTCACAATAACAGACACAAACACAGACACAAACACACGCTCTGCCTCCGGCTCTGGAACAGGCACTGGCTCTGCCTCCGGCTCTGGAACAGGCACTGGCTGGACGTGGATGACTTGAACAGGCTCTGGCTGGACGTGGCTAACGTGAAGCTCTGGCTGGACGGTCTCTGGCTGGACGGTCTCTGGCTGGACGGTCTCTGGCTGGACGGTCTCTGGCTGGACGGTCTCTGGCTGGACGGTCTCTGGCTGGACGGTCTCTGGCTGGACGGTCTCTGGCTGGACGGTCTCTGGCTGGACGGTCTCTGGCTGGACGGTCTCTGGCTGGACGGTCTCTGGCTGGACGGTCTCTGGCTGGGCAGACGGGACGTGAACAGTCTCCGAAATGACCGCATGCTGCACAGGGACGACCACCGGGGCATTGGGGAGATGAAAGGCCCTTCTCCTCCTCCTCCGTCCTTGATGGCGAGGTGCAGCCTCAGTACTAGACAGGACCAGCGGCGAAGATCTTGTGCTGGCCGGAACTAGCGGTGAGGATCTTGTGCTGGGTGGAACCAGCGGTGAGGATCCTGTGCTGGGCCAGTCCGGCGGCTCCGGATCAAAAGAATGGCAGGGCGGAGGACGGTGTCGTGGAACTTGTCGACCACCTCCTCCCCTGCAACCTCCCCGAGTTCCGGAGAACTTCGCCAGACGAGTCCCCAGAAACGACTTATCTTCGATGGAAGATCTTGCTGAAGCCTTAGCCACTGCTGCTTCCTCGGTTTGTTGGGCCCATAAGGCAAAGCATTGAAAAATGTTCAATCGAGATGCTTCCTCCCCGACCTGCAAACCACCTCTCTGTAATCCCCTTCCCTCACCATACACAGGAGAAGGGTTACGAACTCTCAAACTGCTGGATCTATTCATTGTGACGGAGTCCTTCTGTCACGATACCACACAGGAAACAGGGAAAGTAGATCCAAAAGCAGTATTTTTTAATGGGTAATCCGTACTCACAACAGTCCAGGCAAGGGTCAAAATCCATATGAGCAATCCATACATGAAAAACAAGACAAGAACACAGACCTCGGAAGTGGTGTGACAAATAACAAGGACTCCGTGACAAACACTGAACAGACAGGGTATATATACACACAGAACTAACAAGGTGACGGGAAACAGCTGTGTGCAATGATCAGATGAGTGGCAGAACAGAATGCTGGGAAATGTAGTCTAATGTGAATGACACCGTGAGAACGAGGACCTCTAGTGGACACCAGGAAACATAACCAGACACTGTGACAGATTGTCACATGCAGACTGAGCCAATATTCTAGTTTTTTATTTTTATTTTATTTGACCTTTATTTTACCAGGAAAATCTCTCTGAGATTAAAAATCTCTTTCACAGGAGAGTCCTGGCCAAGAATGGACAGCAGTTACAGTCACAACTTACACATTGAAACAAAAAATATACAATTAAAACACTTAAAAACAATTGCAAATCAATGAGTCTTCCTCGAGTGATCGAATAATAGATTTAAAATGTTCAATAGGCACCAGAGTTTGTAATTTCAATTTTGTTTGGAGTAAATTCCATTCAAATGGAGCTGCGTACATAAAAGCCCTTTTCCCCAGTTCAGTTCTCACAAATGGAGTGTTTGAAGTTCTTGAAACCCAAATATGACTTAATGTCCATGAGATATTAGGAATATCCATCTAACTGAATATTCAGGGCTCAGCGCTAATGATTTTTCCCCTAATGGCCCCGTCCGCCCCAGAACAAAAAAATAATAAATAAATTAAATTAAAATAGGAGTAGTTATTGTTTTTGTACCATGTAACCTAACAAATTAGGTTATGACACCAAAAACTACTAGCCTAACTCATATAAATATTAAATATTGTAAGTAAAGTGTCAGTAATAAAATAAGAACAAATAATCAAATTATGATCAATAGCACAAATACATACAATACAGCAAAGATACAAATGAAATAAACAGTGCTTTTCAGGGTTTTAAGGAGCAGAAATCAAATAAAGTAATCAAATGTAAAATAACACTTTATAGTCTTCATTGTATAAATGAAATATAGATTAATCCTTATTAAAGTTTAAAAAGTTATTCAGCCAAGAGCAATGAGTGTTTTTTTCTCTGTCCTTTGCCATTAAAGCTACACTGTGTACTTTTTTAAGTTGATTCTTAGCAAAAAACGCTTTTCAAAATTATATGTGCTCATTAATGTGTAATTACTTCTACCAACTAATCAAGTATTCGTCTTGAAAATATATTAGCCAAAGATGGACATACACGGAAATTCAAGCTTTGCCTTTCGCAAATAATTAAAATGAGTAAAAACACCCTGGGGATGGGAGGGCTAGAAAGTAATAATTAGTTGGTTGTCATATACAATTTCACCGCTAGATGGGAGAAAATCCTACACAGTGCAGCTTTAACATTAAACACACATACAGCAGCAGGATTATTAGGCTGCTGTCACTTTAAGACTGAATGCAAGGATCCAACATACTGTTACACATGCTTTCTTTCTCAACTGTTTACATTCACTTAAAGGGATAATTCACCCATAAATTAAAATTAGCCCATGATTTACTCACCCTCAGGTCATCCTAGGTGTATATGACATTCTTCTTTCAGACGAATACAATCAGAGTTATATTAAAAAATGTCCTGGCTCTTAAAAGCTTTATAAATGGAGTGAATGAGTGTTTGTCTTTGGAGGTCCATAAAAGTGCATCTTTCCATGATAAAAGTGCATCTTTCCATGATAAAAGTGCTTGAAGCGGCTCTGCGGGGGTTAATAAAGGCCTTCTGAAGTGAAGCGATGTGAAGCGATATGTTGTGTGTCAAGTTCAAGTGTTACTCTTTTGGCGTATATCGATGCGTACGGCCGTCTGCGCTGTGTAGTAACGGAGACATGTGATCGAGATCGCCCACGACTGCCGAGTAGCTCACAACGCTGCACCGGTGACGTTTTTCTGTGGGCGGAGCTTAGGTGGAGGCAGAACGATCCCTCTGGCCGCTTCCCTAACGTTAGTTTGCAAGTTTTGTTAACTTGTTTTTTAACAATGACTGGAGAAAATCCGATTTTATCTCAATGTGCAAGGTCACTCAGTGTCCAGGACCGCGATTGTTATTTGCAAAAGTTAATTTTAACGTACGGAACCAGATTGGCCGACCCGTACACGCTCACTCAATGATGGACGATCTGACAGGATTAACGTTAACGCTAGGCTACCTCCGGCTGAGCGGCCTGACTTCTACACCTATCCGATAGAGAAACTGAGGGCATATAAATCTTTAGATGACTATAACTATGTGCTGAATGGTCATGTAGACTTGTGTGGTACGATCCGCAGTTCTGCCGAGCCAGCGCCGAGAAGACGACAATGTAAAGAGTGACAGTACGTGCAATGTTAATGATGTGAATATTTTCTAGAAATAAAAATTCCAGATACAGCATACTCATTTTTCATTGATTCTTGCACCCAACAACACAACAAGATGACATTTAATAATAATAATAATAATTTAAGCTCCTTATTATGTAGCCGAATCTGTGCTGGTGTGTATTAGCCGCCTGCAGTTGTCCGTTTGTTTTGCCTCCAGCTAGCGCCGTGACGTAACTGTGACGTCGGCTCGTAATTGGTCAATAGCTTGTTTGCATATGACGTCACTGCGTTACCATGGCGCTAAATGCAGATTGAGGGCAGAGAAGTTATGTGCTATATTTAGGAAGCACTATAACAAACTCAAAATGCCTATGTTTTGCGTCGTTTATGGTTGCTCAAATCGATCAAACCACGAGAAGTTTTTATCGTGTACCAAAAGTTGGAAAAATGCAAAAATTGACAGAAAAACACTGGAAAAAAATGGCTTTCAAACCGGCGTCTGCAGTTGAGAGGAGCCGAATGGGAAAATGCCCGTGTGTGTGTCAGTGATCACTTGGTCAAAGCTGAGTTAATACAACTTATGTGGCTGTGTTTGCGTAACCTACCAGTTTCCCAACTTTGTAAAGTTAAAGTATGTCTGTAAGACGAGGTAGTTGCTGACATCTACTGCCTCCATGGCAAATCTTTCAATTCAGTTGAAAAAACGCTCCTCTTCGTAACGTAAGGATCACGTCCAACATGTTTAAATTTTTTGTTGATATATTTCTCTTGTAATAGCGACTAAAGTAGTACAGTAGGACTGTCCTCCATCTCGTCCATTCCCTCCATCTGAATTTCGTGTGTCATCACAATCATGTGACTGCAAACCACCTATTATTGGTCTGAACTAATAAACGGTTCACTGATGGGCAACACTTGCGGTCTCGCCAGCGCGATCTATAACAACATTTGGTTGTTATAGACAT
>CM070840.1:32092176-32116953 GCA_036326025.1 Chrosomus eos
AACATTAAAGGCACACCACGGACTTTGTGACCTAAAGAGTTGACGCATAAGAGTTATTTTAAATGATTCCTCAGGCCAATATACAGCGCTTGACACTATCAATGCTCCGAGTGGAAACACCGCCTATGTAAGTTTGGAGAAGACGCACCGTCTTTGGCCCGGTCATGTGACCTGGAGAACGTATGGCTTTACGACCATCACGTGACCACAGGCTCTGATATACTCATGAGGCTTTTGCTACTATTGTCCCGCCGGCTCGACTCCTGGCCATGGCTGAGGCAAGGAAACAGTTTAAAACTGCTAAAACAAGCAGGGACACGTTTGTGTGCATTTTATTTTATGATTTCACCGGAATAAATAGAGAGTCTCCGCAACGGCGATAGTTTGAAGAGCGCGTCCGAGTGAAGACTGCACGTGCACCGCCACAGAGACACTGTATCTATGACTCTGATAGCAGCGACACAAGCGCTCAGATTGAGTTCAAAAATACATTTTAGCGCTAGATCTCTTATTTAAAGGCACAATATGCAAGATTTGTACTTTAATATAACAGCTTCACAGGGGTATCAGGCCGTGAGTGCAGAGACGCTCTGCGTGAGTGGTATTTACGACAGTAACGTTAAATACAATACTCCTCAGCGACTCTAGGGGTCATTGTTTGACAAAAATGGCATTCCTGCATAGTGTGGCTTTAAAGCATATGCTCTGTTTAATTTTGATCCTGTGTTGTGTTTCTCAGGCATCAGACGTGTCCCGCAGCAGAGGATCTTCTCTGGGGAACAGACATGGAAATAGTCAACACCAGCCGGATTCAGTGCCTCTGGGTCAGTCCACACACACACACACACACAACGGCCTGGTTTTAAGTATCAGTGAAAACACAGATGGCCAACCGAAAGAATGAAAGAAAGAAAAACATGTATTTTGTATTCATTATCGATATTGTGGATCATTGAGTTGAATTAGTGATTATTGTAACATTTTGGACAAATTTTTTTTGATAGAAATTATTTTGAGATTAAATGTTCTTTATGCAACTTTTTTACTCTACTAAAGCATAAAAATACCTTTATATGTTTGTAGATATTTAGGAAACATGCTTAATTAATTAAGTTCACATACTTGTTTTCCGGGAAAACACTTCTATAGCCAGTTATTTTACTTATTATTTTGCACGTTCCATGTTGGAATGTGTGTTTTTGTGTTGGTCTGTGTGACTCCGCCCACAGCAAGTTCAGCCAATAGCGTTTCGACACCCGGGTTGCCAGTTGTCAGGAAACACAGCATATTGCATCCTTGGAAACCACCAAACAAGCTGGGTCAGAGATTACAGATTCCACACAACCTAAAAAGCCTCGATATCCATCTGAAAATCTCTATGAACAAGAGCATATTAAAATCAACTTATTAACTTACAGTGTGTAAGTCTCCTCGGCTTTCATTGTCAATTGCGCTCGTTCTGCCGCGTGTCCTTAAACTGGCAACCACTAGCTGTCATTCTTACAGACAGCACCTTAATAATGTCATGTGGACAACACGTTTCTCTGCTCCTGAATGTTTCTGTCTGTGCGCAGCACGATCTCTGAGTGACGTATGTGTGTGTGTGCGCCTCATTGAATTATTATAGAACGGTGGTTTTACAGCACACCTTCCAGCCAATCAGAATCGAGTAGTCAGACAGATCCGTAATAACATTTGTCCATATTATCGTCTATAGTCTGCTTTTTTGGAATCTTTTATGCTATCTATATGACTTTCAGTAATTCATCACAGTTTTTTGTCTGTTTTCTTTATCCTCAGCTTACAATGACAAGATTGTGGCTTTCCTCCGCCAGCCAAACATACTGGACACACTGCAGGAACGACAGCCTAGTCTCGCCAGAAATCACACACTCAGGTGAGGCCGACTCAGAGATCACACACTCAGGTGAGGCATCTCAGAGATCACACACTCAGGTGAGGCCGACTCAGAGATCACACACTCAGGTGAGGCCGTCTCAGAGATCACACACTCAGAGATCACACACTCAGGTGAGGCGTCTCAGAGATCACACACTCAGGTGAGGACGTCTCAGAGATCGCACACTCAGGTGAGGCGTCTCAGAGATCACACACTCAGGTGAGGTGTCTCAGAGATCACACACTCAGGTGAGGCCGTCTCAGAGATCACACACTCAGAGATCACACACTCAGGTGAGGCGTCTCAGAGATCACACACTCAGGTGAGGCGTCTCAGAGATCACACACTCAGGTGAGGCGTCTCAGAGATCACACACTCAGGTGAGGCGTCTCAGAGATCACACACTCAGGTGAGGCCGTCTCAGAGATCACACACTCAGGTGAGGCCGTCTCAGAGATCACACACTCAGGTGAGGCGTCTCAGAGATCACACACTCAGGTGAGCGTCTCAGAGATCAACACTCAGGTGAGGCCACCTCAGAGATCCACACACTCAGGTGAGGCCGTCTCAGAGATCACACACTCAGGTGAGGCCGTCTCAGAGATCACACACTCAGGTGAGGCCGTCTCAGAGATCACACACTCAGGTGAGGCGTCTCAGAGATCACACACTCAGGTGAGGCCGTCTCAGAGATCACACACTCAGGTGAGGCCGTCTCAGAGATCACACACTCAGGTGAGGCCGTCTCAGAGATCACACACTCAGGTGAGGCCGTCTCAGAGATCACACACTCAGGTGAGGCGTCTCAGAGATCACACACTCAGGTGAGGCCGTCTCAGAGATCACACACTCAGGTGAGGCCATCGTCTCAGAGATCACACACTCAGGTGAGGCCGTCTCAGAGATCACACACTCAGGTGAGGCCGTCTCAGAGATCACACACTCAGGTGAGGCCGTCTCAGAGATCACACACTCAGGTGAGGCCGTCCGGATCACCCAGAGATCACACACTCAGGTGAGGCCGTCTCAGAGATCACACACTCAGGTGAGGCGTCTCAGAGATCACACACTCAGGTGAGGCCGTCTCAGAGATCACACACTCAGGTGAGGGTCTCGATCACTCACAGAGATCACACACTCAGGTGAGGCCGTCTCAGAGATCACACACTACAGGTGAGGCGTCTCAGAGATCACACACTCAGGTGAGGCGTCTCAGAGATCACACACTCAGGTGAGGCGTCTCAGAGATCACACACTCAGGTGAGGCCGTCTCAGAGATCACAAGCACACTCAGGTGAGGCCGTCTCAGAGATCACACACTCAGGTGAGGCCGTCTCAGAGATCACACACTCAGGTGAGGCGTCTCAGAGATCACACACTCAGGTGAGGCGTCTCAGAGATCACACACTCAGGTGAGGCCGTCTCAGAGATCACACACTCAGGTGAGGATCGTCTCAGAGATCACACACTCAGGTGAGGCCGTCTCAGAGATCACACACTCAGGTGAGGCCGTCTCAGAGATCACACACTCAGGTGAGGCGTCTCAGAGATCACACACTCAGGTGAGGTCCGTCTCAGAGATCACACACTCAGGTAGGCGTCTCAGAGATCACACACTCAGGTGAGGCCGTCTCAGAGATCACACACTCAGGTGAGGCCAGCCTCTCAGAGATCACACACTCAGGTGAGGCCGTCTCAGAGATCACACACTCAGGTGAGGCCGTCTCAGAGATCACACACTCAGGTGAGGCCTCTCAGAGATCACACACTCAGGTGAGGCCGTCTCAGAGATCACACACTCAGGTGAGGCACGTCTCAGAGATCACACACTCAGGTGAGGCCGTCTCAGAGATCACACACTGTGAGTCTAGAGATCACACACTCAGGTGAGGCCGTCTCAGAGATCACACACTCAGGTGAGGCGTCTCAGAGATCACACACTCAGGTGTAGGTCACCTGTCTTCAGAGATCACACACTCAGGTGAGGCGTCTCAGAGATCACACACTCAGGTGAGGCCATGTCTCAGAGATCACACACTCAGTGAGGCCGTCTCAGAGATCACACACTCAGGTGAGGCGTCTCAGAGATCACACACTCAGGTGAGGCGTCTCAGAGATCACAACACTCAGGTGAGGCCTTCGGTCATCAGAGATCAAGACACACTCAGGTGAGAGCATCGTCTCAGAGATCACACACTCAGGTGAGGCCGTCTCAGAGATCACACACTCAGGTGAGGCCAGTCTCAGAGATCACACACTCAGGTGAGGCCGTCTCAGAGATCACACACTCAGGTGGCGTCTCAGGTCCACCTCTAGCCAAGATCACACACTCAGGTGAGGCCGTCTCAGAGATCACACACTCAGGTGAGGCCGTCTCAGAGATCACACACTCAGGTGAGGCCGTCTCAGAGATCACACACTCAGGTGAGGCCGTCTCAGAGATCACACACTCAGGTGAGGCCGTCTCAGAGATCACACACTCAGGTGAGGCCGTCTCAGAGATCACACACTCAGGTGAGGCCGTCTCAGAGATCACACACTCAGGTGAGGCCATCGTCTCAGAGATCACACACTCAGGTGAGGCCGTCTCAGAGATCACACACTCAGGTGAGGCCGTCTCAGAGATCACACACTCAGGTGAGGCCGTCTCAGAGATCACACACTCAGGTGAGGTCCGTCTCAGAGATCACACACTCAGGTGAGGCCACGTCTCAGAGATCACACACTCAGGTGAGGCGTCTCAGAGATCCACACAGTCACACACTCAGGTGAGGACGTCTCAGAGATCACACACTCAGGTGAGGCGTCTCAGAGATCACACACTCAGGTGAACGTCTCAGAGATCACACACTCAGGTGAGGCGTCTCAGAGATCACACACTCAGGTGAGGAGTCTCAGAGATCACACACTCAGATGAGGCCGTCTCAGAGATCACACACTCAGTGAGGCGTCTCAGAGATCACACACTCAGGTGAGGCGTCTCAGAGATCACACACTCAGGTGAGGCCGTCTCAGAGATCACACACTCAGGTGAGGCCGTCTCAGAGATCACACACTCAGGTGAGGCCGTCTCAGAGATCACACACTCAGGTGAGGCCTGTCTCAGAGATCACACACTCAGGTGAGGCCGTCTCAGAGATCACACACTCAGGTGAGGCCGTCTTAGAGATCACACACTCAGGTGAGGCCGTCTAGAGATCACACACTCAGGTGAGGCCGTCTCAGAGATCACACACTCAGGTGAGGCCGTCTCAGAGATCACACACTCAGGTGAGGCCGTCTCAGAGATCACACACTCAGGTGAGGCCGTCTCAGAGATCACACACTCAGGTGAGGCCGTCTCAGAGATCACACACTCAGGTCAGAGGCGCCGTCTCAGAGATCACACACTCAGTGAGGCATCCGAGAGACCACATCAGGTGAGGCCGTTCAGAATCACACACTCAGGTGAGCCGCTCAGAGACACACTCAGTGAGCCGTCTCAGAGATCCACACTCAGGTGAGGCCATCCTCAGAGATCACACACTCAGGTGAGGCCGTCTCAAGATATCACACACTCAGGTGAGCGTCTCAGAGATCACACACTCAGGTGAGCGCCTCAGAGATCACACACATCAGGTCAGAGGCGACACACACCAGATGAGGCCGTCTCAGAGATCACACACTCAGGTGAGGACGCTCTCAGAGATCACACACTCAGGTGAGGCGTCTCAGAGATCACACACTCAGGTGAGGCCGTCTCAGAGATCACACTCAGATGGGCCGTCTCAGAGATCCACACTCAGGTGAGGCCGTCTCGAGATCACACACTCAGGTGAGGCCTCCGTCTCAGAGATCACACACTCAGTGAGGGCTCTCGAGATCACACACTCAGGGAGGCTCAGGTCAAAGGATCAACACCAGGTGAGGCGTCTCAGTCTCAGAGCCTCACGTACACACTCAGGTGAGGCCGTCTCAGAGATCACACACTCGTGGGCCGTCTCAGAGATCACACACTCAGGTGAGGCCGTCTCAGAGATCACACACTCAGGTGAGGCCGTCTCAGAGATCACACACTCAGGAGCGCCGTCCAATCACCATGAGGCGTCAGAGATCACACAACATCCGCTAGGCCTCAAAGTAGACCTCAAGAGACTCCAATCAGACCCTCAGAGACCTCAAATCAAACCTCAGGTAGCCGTTGGGACACAAACACCACAGGTGAGGCCGTCTCAGAGATCACACACTCAGGTGAGGCTGTCTCAGAGATCACCACTCAGAGACCTCAGGGAGACTCAGACACACACTCAGGAGCACCCTCAGAGTCCACACCAGGTGAGCCGTCCAGAGATCACACACTCAGGTGAGGCCGTCTCAGAGATCCACACTCAGTGAGGCCGTCTCAGAGATCACACACTCAGGGAGGCGTCTCAGAGATCACACACTCAGTGAGGCCATCCGTCTCAGAGATCACACACTCAGGTGAGCCGTCTCAGAGATCACACACTCAGTGAGCCGTCTCAGGATCACAACCAGGTGAGGCGTCTCAGAGATCACACACTCAGTAGGCGTCTCAGAATCACACACTCAGGTGAGCCGTCTCAGAGATCACACACAGTGAGGCCGTCTCAGAGATCACACACTAGTGAGCGTCTAAACACAACTCAGAGATCACACACCAGGTGAGGCGTCTCAGAGATCACACACTCAGGGGCTCTCAGAACGCCAGGTGAGCGTCTCAAGATCACACACTCAGGTGAGGGTCTCAAGATCACACACTCAGGTGAGGCGTCTCAGAGATCACACACTCGTAACACTCAGAGTCGCACACACTCAGGTGAGGCGTCCAGAATCAACACTCAGGTGAGGGTCTCAGAGATCACACACTAGTGAGGATCTCAGAGATCACACACTCAGAGGCGTCTCAGAGATCACACACTCAGGTGAGGACGTCTCAGAGATCACACACTCAGGTGGGGCGTCTCAGAGATCACACACTCAGTGAGGCGTCTCAGAGATCACACACTCAGGTGAGGCCGTCTCAGAGATCACACACTCAGGTGAGGCGTCCAGAGATCACACACTCAGGTGAGGCTCTCAGAGATCACACACTCAGGTGAGGCCATCCCTCAGGAGCCACACACTAGGTGAGGCCGTCTCAGAGATCACACACTCAGGTGAGGCCTCTAGAGATCACACACCAGGTGAGGCCGTCTCAGAGCACACACTCAGGTGAGGCCGTCTCAGAGATCACACACTCAGTGAGGCCGTCCAGAGATCACAGCCCAGAGACACACACCAGTGAGGCCTCAGAGATCACACAAGCAGTGTGAGCCGTCTCAGAGATCACACACTCAGGTGAGGCCGTCTCAGAGATCACACACTCAGTGAGGCCATCCGTCTCAAGATCACACACTCAGGTGAGGCCAATCCGTCTCAGAGATCACACACTCAGGTGAGGCCGTCTCAGAGATACACACTCAGGTGAGGCCGTCTCAGAGATCACACACTCAGGGGGCCGTCACAGAGATCACACACTCAGGTGAGGCCATCCGTCTCAGAGATCACACACTCAGGTGAGGCCGTCTCAGAGATCACACACTCAGGTGAGGCGTCTCAGAACACACACTCAGTGAGGGCGTCTCAGAGATCACACACTCAGGTGAGGCCCTCAGAGATCACCACATCTCAGATGAGGCACGTCTCAGAGATCACACTCAGGTGGGACACTCAGGAGTCCACACCACTCAGGTGAGGCGTCCAGAGATCACAACATCAGGTGAGGCCGTCTCAGAGATCACACACTCAGATGAGGCCGTCTCAGAGATCACACACTCAGGTGAGGCCGTCTCAGAGATCAACACTCAGGTGAGGCCATCCGTCTCAGAGATCACACACTCAGTGAGGCCGTCTCAAGATCACACACTCAGGTGAGGCCGCCTCAGAGATCACACACTCAGTGAGGCGTCTCAGAGATCACACACCAGTGAGGGTGTCTCAGAGATCACACACTCAGGTGAGGCCGTCTCAGAGATCACACACTCAGGTGAGGCCCGTCTCAGAGATCACACATCAGTGAGGCCTGTCTCAGAGATCACACATCAGTGAGGGCCGTCAGAGATCACACACTCAGGTGAGGCCGTCTCAGAGATCACACACTCAGGTGAGGCCGTCTCAGAGATCACACACCTCAGGTGAGGCTCTCAGAGATCACACACTCAGGTGAGGCATCCGTCTCAGAGATCACACACTCAGGTGAGCCAGTCACAGAGATCACACACTCAGGTGAGGCCGTCTCAGAGATCACACACTCAGGTGAGGCCGTCTCAGAGATCACAACACTGGGAGGCCAGTCTACAGAGATCACACACTCAGTGAGGCCATCGTCTCAGAGATCACACACTCAGGTGAGGCTGTCTCAGAGATCACACACATCAGATCACACACTCAGGTGAGGACGTCTCAGAGATCACACACCAGGTAGGCCACCGTCTCAGAGATCAACACTCAGTGAGGCCAAATCCGTCTACGAGATCACACACTCAGGTGAGGCCGTCTCAGAGATCACACACTCAGGTGAGGCCGTCTCAGAGATCACACCACTCAGGTGAGGCCCGTCTCAGAGATCACACACTCAGGTGAGGCCGTCTCAGAGATCACACACTCAGGTGAGGCCACCGTCAGAGATCACACACTCAGGTGAGGCCGTCTCAGAGATCACAACTAGGTGAGGCCGTCTAGAGATCACACACTCAGGTGAGGCGTCTCAGAGATCACACACTCAGGTGAGGCGTCTCAGAGATCACACACTCAGGTGAGGCCGTCTCAGAGATCACACACTCAGGTGAGGCCGTCTCAGAGATCCACACTCAGGTGAGGCCGTCTCAGAGATCACACACTCAGAGATACACACACTCAGGTGAGGCGTCCAGAGATCACACACTCAGGTGAGGACGTCTCAGAGATCCACACTCAGGTGAGGCGTCTCAGAGATCACACCCCTCAGGTGAGGTGTCTCAAGATCACACACTCAGGTGAGCCTCAGAGATCACCACTCAGAGATCACACACTCAGTGAGGCCGTCTCAGAGATCACACACTCAGGTGAGGCGTCTCAGAGATCACACACTCAGGTGAGGCGTCTCAGAGATCACACACTCAGTGAGGACGTCTCAGAGATCACACACTCAATGAGGCCGTCTCAGAGATCACACACTCAGGTGAGGACGTCTCAGAGATCACACACTCAGGTGAGGCCGTCTCAGAGACACACACTCAGGTGAGGCCATACGCTCAGAGATCACACACCTCAGGTGAGGCCGTCTCAGAGATCACACACTCAGTGAGGCCGTCTCAGAGATCACACACTCAGGTGAGGCCCCAAGATACCACACACTCAGGTGAGGCATCCGTCTCAGAGATCACACACTCAGGTGAGGCCGTCACAGAGATCACACACTCAGTGGGCCGTCTCAGAGATCACCACTCAGGTGAGGCCATCCAGAGACACACCTCAGCCTGAGGCCGTCTCAGAGATCACACACTCAGTGAGGCCGTCTCAGAGATCACACACTCAGGTGAGGCCGTCTCAGAGATCACACACTCGGGTGAGGCGTCTCAGAGATCACACACTCAGTGAGGCGTCTCAGAGATCACACACTCAGGTGAGGCGTCTCAGAGAATCACACACTCAGGTGAGGCGTCTCAGAGATCACACACTCAGTGAGGATCTCAGAGATCACACACTCAGATGAGGCCGTCTCAGAGATCACACACTCAGGTGAGGACGTCTCAGAGATCGCACACTCAGGTGAGGCGTCTCAGAGATCACACACTCAGGTGAGGTGTCTCAGAGATCACACACTCAGGTGAGGCCGTCTCAGAGATCACACACTCAGAGATCACACACTCAGGTGAGGCGTCTCAGAGATCACACACTCAGGTGAGGATGTCTCAGAGATCACACACTCAGATGAGGCCGTCTCAGAGATCACACACTCAGGTGAGGATGTCTCAGAGATCACACACTCAGGTGAGGCCGTCTCAGAGATCACACACTCAGGTGAGGCCATCCGTCTCAGAGATCACACACTCAGGTGAGGCCGTCTCAGAGATCACACACTCAGGTGAGGCCGTCTCAGAGATCACACACTCAGGTGAGGCGTCTCAGAGATCACACACACAGGTGAGGCCATCGTCAGAGATCACACACTCAGGTGAGGCCGTCACAGAGATCACACACTCAGGTGAGGCCGTCTCAGAGATCACACACTCAGGTGAGGCGTCTCAGAGATCACACACTCAGGTGAGGATGTCTCAGAGATCACACACTCAGGTGAGGCCGTCTCAGAGATCACACACTCAGGTGAGGCCATCCGTCTCAGAGATCACACACTCAGGTGAGGCCGTTTCAGAGATCACACACTCAGGTGAGGCCGTCTCAGAGATCACACACTCAGGTGAGGCGTCTCAGAGATAAACCACACTCAGGTGAGGCCATCCGTCTCAGAGATCACACACTCAGGTGAGGCCGTCACAGAGATCACACACTCAGGTGAGGCCGTCTCAGAGATCACACACTCAGGTGAGGCCATCTCAGAGATCACACACTCAGGTGAGGCCGTCACAGAGATCACACACTCAGGTGAGGCCGTCTCAGAGATCACACACTCAGGTGAGGCCTCTCAGAGATCACACACTCAGGTGAGGCGTCTCAGAGATCACACACTCAGGTGAGGCCGTCTCAGAGATCACACACTCAGGTGAGGCCATCCAGATCACACACTCAGGTGAGGCCATCCGTCTCAGAGATCACACACTCAGGTGAGGCCGTCACAGAGATCACACACTCAGGTGAGGCCGTCTCAGAGATCACACACTCAGGGTCAGAGATCACACACTCAGGTGAGGCCGTTCAGAGATCACACACTAGGTGAGGCGTCTCAAGATCACACACTCAGGTGGGACGTCTCAGAGATCACACACTCAGGTGAGGCGTCTCAGAGATCACACTCAGTGAGGCCGTCTCAGAGATCACACACTCGGTGAGGCCGTTCAGAGATCACAACTCAGGTCACACCAGGTGAGCGTCTCGAGATCACACACTAGGTGAGGCGTTAGAGATCGCACACTCAGGTGGGCGTCTCAGAGATCACACACTCAGGTGAGGTGTCTCAAGATCACACCTCAGGTGAGGCGTCTCAGAGATCACACACTCAGACATGGGAGGCGTCTCAGAGATCACACACTCAGGTGAGGCGCTCAGAGATCACACATCAGGTGAGGCGTTCAGATACAACTAGGTGAGGTGTCTCAGAGATCACACACTAGATGAGGCCGTCTCAGAGATCACAACTCAGGTGAGGCGTCTCAGAGATCACACACTCAGGTGAGGCCGTCTCAGAGATCACACACTCAGGTGAGGCCGTCTCAGAGATCACACACTCAGTGAGCCCGTTCAGAGATCACACACTCAGGTGAGGCGTCTCAGAGATCACACACTCAGTGAGGCGTCTCAGAGATCACACACTCAGGTGAGGCCCGTCTCAGAGATCACACACTCAGGTGAGGCCGTCACAGAGATCACACACTCAGGTGAGGCCGTCTCAGAGATCACACATCAGGTGAGGCCTCTCAGAGATCAACACTCAGGTGAGGCCGTCCAGAGATCACACACTCAGGTGAGGCCGTCTCAGAGATCACACACTCAGGTGAGGCGTCTCAGAGATCACACACTCAGGGGCGTCTCAGAGATCACACACTCAGGTGAGGCGTCCAGAGATCACACACCAGGTGAGGCGTCTCAGAGATCACACACTCAGGTGAGCGTCTCAGAGATCACAACTCGGTGAGGAGTCTCAGAGATCACACACTCAATGAGGCCGTCTCAGAGATCACACCTCAGGTGAGGCGTCTCAAGATCGCACATCAGGTGAGGCGTCTCAGAGATCACAACTCAGGTGAGGTGTCTCAGAGATCACACACTCAGGTGAGGCCGTCAGTCCTCAAGATCACACACTCAGGGAGGCGTCTCAGAGATCACACACTCAGGTGAGGATGTCTCAGAGATCACACACTCAGTGAGGCCGTCTCAGAGATCACACACTCAGGTGAGGATGTCTCAGAGATCACACACTCAGGTGAGGCCGTCTCAGAGATCACACACTCAGGTGAGGCCGTCTCAGGATCACACACTCAGTGAGCGTCTCAGAGATCACACACTCAGGTGAGGCCGTCTCAGAGATCACACACTCAGGTGAGGCGTCTCAGAGATCACACACTCAGGTGAGGTCCGTCTCAGAGATCACACACTCAGGTGAGGCCGTCACAGAGATCACACACTCAGTGAGTCCCCCTCAGTGAGGCGTCTCAGAGATCACACACTCAGGTGAGGAGTCTCAGAGATCACACACTCAGGTGAGGCGTCTCAGAGATCAACACTCAGGTGAGGTGTCTCAGAGATCACACACTCAGGTGAGGCCGTTCAGAGATCACACACTCAGTGGGCGTCTCAGAGATCACACACTCAGGTGAGGCGTCTCAGAGATCACACACTCAGGTGAGGCCCGTCTCAGAGATCACACACTCAGGTGAGGCGTCCAGAGATCACACACTCAGTGAGGCGTCTCAGAGATCACACACTCAGTGAGGCTCTCAGAGATCACACACTCAGGTGAGGCGTCCAGAGATCACACACTCAGGTGAGGCGTCTCAGAGATCACACACTCAGGTGAGCCGTCTCAGAGATCACACACTCAGGTGAGGCGTCTCAGAGATCACCACTCAGGTGAGGCCGTCTCAGAGATCACACACTCAGGTGAGGCCATCCGTCTCAGAGATCACACACTCAGGTGAGGCCGTCTCAGAGATCACACACTCAGGTGAGGCCGTCTCAGAGATCACACACTCAGGTGAGGCCGTCTCAGAGATCACACACTCAGGTGAGCGTCTCAGAGATCCACACTCAGGTGAGGCCGTCTCAGAGATCACACACTCAGTGAGCCCGTCTCAGAGATCACACACTCAGTGAGGCCGTCCAGAGATCACACACTCAGGTGAGGCCGTCCAGAGATCACACACTCAGGTGAGGCCGTCTCAGAGATCACACACTCAGGTGAGGCCGTCTCAGAGATCACACACTCAGGTGAGGCGTCTCAGAGATCACACACTCAGGTGAGGCCGTCTCAGAGATCACACACTCAGGTGAGGCCGTCTCAGAGATCACACACTCAGGTGAGGCCGTCTCAGAGATCACACACTCAGGTGAGGCCGCTCAGAGATCACACACTCAGGTGAGGCGTCTCAGAGATCACACACTCAGGTGAGGCGTCTCAGAGATCACACACTCAGGTGAGGCCGTCTCAGAGATCACACACTCAGGTGAGGCCGTCCACGGAGATCACACACTCAGGTGAGGACGTCTCAGAGATCACACACTCAGGTGAGGCGTCTCAGAGATCACACACTCAGGTGACGTCTCAGAGATCACACACTCAGGTGAGGCGCTCAGAGATCACACACTCAGGTGAGGAGTCTCAGAGATCACACACTCAGTGAGGCCGTCTCAGAGATCACACACTCAGGTGAGGACGTCTCAGAGATCACACACTCAGGTGAGGCGCTCAGAGATCACACACTCAGGTGAGGCCGTCTCAGAGATCACACACTCAGGTGAGGCGTCCAGAGATCACACACTCAGGTGAGGCCGTCTCAGAGATCACCACTCAGGTGAGGCCCGTCTCAGAGATCACACACTCAGTGAGGCCGTCTCAGAGATCACACACTCAGGTGAGGCCGTCTAGAGATCACACACTCAGGTGAGGCCGTCTTAGAGATCACACACTCAGGTGAGGCCGTCTCAGAGATCACACACTCAGGTGAGGCGTCTCAGAGATCACACACTCAGGTGAGGCCGTCTCAGAGATCACACACTCAGGTGAGGCCGTCCAGAGATCACACACTCAGGTGAGGCCGTCTCAGAGATCACACACTCAGGTGAGGCCATCCGTCTCAGAGATCACACACTCAGGTGAGGCCATCCGTCTCAGAGATCACACACTCAGGTGAGGCCGTCTCAGAGATCACACACATCAGGTGAGGCGTCTCAGAGATCACACACTCAGGTGAGGCCGTCTCAGAGATCACACACTCAGGTGAGGCCATCCGTCTCAGAGATCACACACTCAGGTGAGGCCGTCTCAGAGATCACACACTCAGGTGAGGCGTCTCAGAGATCACACACTCAGGTGAGGCGTCTCAGAGATCACACACTCAGGTGAGGCCGTCTCAGAGATCACACACTCAGTGAGGCCGTCTCAGAGATCACACACTCAGGTGAGGCGTCTCAGAGATCACACACTCAGGTGAGGCGTCTCAGAGATCACACACTCAGGTGAGGCGTCTCAGAGATCACACACTCAGTGAGGCCGTCTCAGAGATCACACACTCAGGTGAGGCCGTCTCAGAGATCACACACTCAGGTGAGGCCCCGTCTCAGAGATCACACACTCAGGTGAGGCCGTCTCAGAGATCACACATCATCAGGTGAGGGCCGCCTCGGGAGATCAACACACTCAGGTGAGGCGTCTCAGAGATCACACACTCAGGTGAGGGTCTCAGAGATCACACACTCAGGTGAGGCCGTCTCAAGAGATCACACACTCAGGTGAGGCGTCTCAGAGATCACACACTCAGGTGAGGCGTCTCAGAGATCACACACTCAGGTGAGGCGTCTCAGAGATCACACACTCAGTGAGGCCGTCTCAGAGATTTCAACACACTCAGGTGAGGCGTCTCAGAGATCACACACTCAGGTGAGGCGTCTCAGAGATCACACACTCAGGTGAGGCCATCCGTCTCAGAGATCACACACTCAGGTGAGGCGTCAGAGATCACACACTCAGGTGAGGCCGTCTCAGAGATCACACACTCAGGTGAGCGTCTCAGAGATCAACACTAGGTGAGGCCTTTCAGAATCACACACTCAGTGAGGCGTCCAGAGATCACACACTCAGGTGAGGCGTCTCAAGATCACACACTCAGGTGAGGCCTCTCTCAGAGATCACACACTCAGTGAGGCCGTCACAGAGATCCACACTCAGTGAGGCCGTCTCAGAGATCACACACTCAGGTGGGCCTCTCAGAGATCACACACTCAGGTGAGGCGTCCAGAGATCACAACTCAGGTGAGGGTCTCAGAGATCACAACTCAGTGAGGCGTCTCAGAGATCACACACTCAGGGGGCGTCTCAGAGATCACACACTCAGGTGAGGGTCTCAGAGATCACACACTCAGGTGAGGCGTCTCAGAGATCACACACTCAGGTGAGGCGTCTCAGAGATCCACACTCAGGTGAGGCTCTCAGAGATCACACACTCAGTGAGGGTCTCAGAGATCACACACTCAGTGAGGCCGTCCAGAGATCACCCACTCAGAGATCACACACTCAGGTGAGGCGTCTCAGAGATCACACACTCAGGTGAGGGTCTCAGAGATCACACACTCAGAGAGCCGTCTCAGAGATCACACACTCAGGTGAGGATGTCTCAGAGATCACACACTCAGTGAGGCCGTCTCAGAGATCACACACTCAGGTGAGGATGTCTCAGAGATCACACACTCAGGTGAGGCCGTCTCAGAGATCACACACTCAGGTGAGGCCGTCTCAGAGATCACACACTCAGTGAGGCGTCTCAGAGATCACACACTCAGGTGAGGCATCGTCTCAGAGATCACACACTCAGTGAGGCGTCCAGAGATCACACACTCAGGTGAGGCCGTCTCAGAGATCACACACTCAGGTGAGGCCGTCTCAAGATCACACACTCAGGTGAGGCGTCTCAGAGATCACACACTCAGGTGGGCCGTCTCAGAGATCACACACTCAGGTGAGATGTCTCAGAGATCACACATCAGGTGAGGCCGTTCAGAGATCACACACTCAGGTGAGGCCGTCTCAGAGATCACACACTCAGGTGAGGCCGTTCAGAGATCACACACTCAGGTGAGGCCATGTCTCAGAGATCACACACTCAGGTGAGGCGTCCAGAGATACACACTCAGGTGAGGCCGTCTCAGAGATCACACACTCAGGTGAGGCCTCCAGAGATCACACACTCAGGTGAGGCCGTCCAGAGATCACACACACTTCAACAGGTGAGGCCGTCTCAGAGATCACACACTCAGGTGAGGCCGTCTCAGAGATCACACACTCAGGTGAGGCGTCTCAGAGATCACAACACTCAGGTGAGGCCGTCTCAGAGATCACCACTCAGGTGAGGCCATCCGTCTCAGAGATCACACACTCAGGTGAGGCCGTCTCAGAGATCACACACTCAGGTGAGGCCGTCTCAGAGATCACACACTCAGTGAGGCCGTTCAGAGATCACACACTCAGGTGAGGCGTCTCAGAGATCACACACTCAGGTGAGGCCGTCTCAGAGATACACACTCAGGTGAGGCCATCCGTCTCAGAGATCACACACTCAGGTGAGGCCGTCACAGAGATCACCACACTCAGTGAGGCCGTCACAGAGATCACACACTCAGGTGAGGCCGTCTCAGAGATCACACACTCAGGTGAGGCCGTCTCAAGATCACACACTCAGGTGAGGCGTCTCAGAGATCACACACTCAGGTGAGGCCGTCTCAGAGATCACACACTCAGGTGAGGCCATCCGTCTCAGAGATCACACACTCAGGTGAGGCCGTCTCAGAGATCACACACTCAGGTGAGGCCGCCTCAGAGATCACACACTCAGGTGAGGCGTCTCAGAGATCACACACTCAGGTGAGGCCGTCTCAGAGATCACACACTCAGGTGAGGCCATCCGTCTCAGAGATCACACACTCAGGTGAGGCCGTCTCAGAGATCACACACTCGGAGATCACACACTCAGGTGAGGACGTCTCAGAGATCACACACTCAGGTGAGGCGTCTCAGAGATCACACACTCAGGTGATTACGTCTCAGAGATCACAAACACTCAGGTGAGGCGTCCTAGAGATCACACACTCAGGTGAGGCGCTCAGAGATCACACACTCAGATGAGGCCGTCTCAGAGATCACACACTCAAGGTGAGGACGTCTCAGAGATCACACACTCAGGTGAGGCGTCTCAGAGATCACACACTCAGGTGAGGCCGTCTCAGAGATCACACACTCAGGTGAGGCCGTCACAGAGATCACACACTCAGGTGAGGCCGTCTCAGAGATCACACACTCAGGTGAGGCCATCCGTCTCAGAGATCACACACTCAGGTGAGGCCGTCTCAGAGATCACACACTCAGGTGAGGCCGTCTTAGAGATCACACACTCAGGTGGAGGCCGTCTTAGAGATCAACACACTCAGGTGAGGCCGTCTCAGAGATCACACACTCAGGTGAGGCCGTCTCAGAGATCACACACTCAGGTGAGGCGTCTCAGAGATCACACACTCATCAGGTGAGGCCGTCTCAGAGATCACACACTCAGGTGAGGCCGTCTCAGAGATCACACACACTCAGGTGAGGCCATCCGTCTCAGAGATCACACACTCAGGTGAGGCCATCCGTCTCAGAGATCACACACTCAGGTGAGGCCGTCTCAGAGATCACACACTCAGGTGAGGCCGCCTCAGAGATCACACACTCAGGTGAGGCGTCTCAGAGATCACACACTCAGGTGAGGCGTCTCAGAGATCACACACTCAGGTGAGGCCGTCTCAGAGATCACACACTCAGGTGAGGCCGTCTCAGAGATCACACACTCAGGTGAGGCCGTCTCAGAGATCACACACTCAGGTGAGGCCGTCTCAGAGATCACACACTCAGGTGAGGCCGTCTCAGAGATCACACACTCAGGTGAGGCCGTCTCAGAGATCACACACTCAGGTGAGGCGTCTCAGAGATCACACACTCAGGTGAGGCCATCCGTCTCAGAGATCACACACTCAGGTGAGGCCGTCACAGAGATCACACACTCAGGTGAGGCCGTCTCAGAGATCACACACTCAGGTGAGGCCGTCTCAGAGATCACACACTTGGGTGAGGCCGTCACAGAGATCACACACTCAGGTGAGGCCATCCGTCTCAGAGATCACACACTCAGGTGAGGCTGTCTCAGAGATCACACACTCAGATCACACACTCAGGTGAGGACGTCTCAGAGATCACACACTCAGGTGAGGCCATCCGTCTCAGAGATCACACACTCAGGTGAGGCCATCCGTCTCAGAGATCACACACTCAGGTGAGGCCGTCTCAGAGATCACACACTCAGGTGAGGCCGTCTCAGAGATCACACACTCAGGTGAGGCCGTCTCAGAGATCACACACTCAGGTGAGGCCGTCTCAGAGATCACACACTCAGGTGAGGCGTCTCAGAGATCACACACTCAGGTGAGGCCGTCTCAGAGATCACACACTCAGTGAGGCGTCTCAGAGATCACACACTCAGGTGAGGACCGTCTCAGAGATCACACACTCAGGTGAGGCGTCTCAGAGATCACACACTCAGGTGAGGCCGTCTCAGAGATCACAACCACATCAGGTGAGGCGTCTCAGAGATCACACACTCAGGTGAGGCCGTCTCAGAGATCACACACTCAGGTGAGGCGTCTCAGAGATCACACACTCAGGTGAGGACGTCTCAGAGATCACACACTCAGGTGAGGCCCCAGATCCACACTCGAGAGATCACACACTCAGGTGAGGCCCCCGTCTCAGAGATCACACACTCAGGTGAGGCGTCTCAGAGATCACACACTCAGGTGAGGCCATCGTCTCAGAGATCACACACTCAGGTGAGGCCGTCTCAGAGATCACACACTCAGGTGAGGCCGTCTCAGAGATCACACACTCAGGTGAGGCCGCCTCAGAGATCACACACTCAGGTGAGGCGTCTCAGAGATCACACACTCAGGTGAGGCCGTCTCAGAGATCACACACTCAGGTGAGGCCATCCGTCTCAGAGATCACACACTCAGGTGAGGCCATCCGTCTCAGAGATCACACACTCAGGTGAGGCCGTCTCAGAGATCACACACTCAGGTGAGGCCGTCTCAGAGATCACACACTCAGGTGAGGCCGTCTCAGAGATCACACACTCAGGTGAGGCCGTCTCAGAGATCACACACTCAGGTGAGGCCGTCTCAGAGATCACACCACTCGGAGATCACACACTCAGGTGAGGACGTCTCAGAGATCACACACTCAGGTGAGGCGTCTCAGAGATCACACACTCAGGTGAGGACGTCTCAGAGATCACACACTCAGGTGAGGCGTCTCAGAGATCACACACTCAGGTGAGGCATGTCTCAGAGATCACACACTCAGATGAGGCCGTCTCAGAGATCACACACTCAGGTGAGGACGTCTCAGAGATCACACACTCAGGTGAGGCGTCTCAGAGATCACACACTCAGGTGAGGCCGTCTCAGAGATCACACACTCAGGTGAGGCCGTCTCAGAGATCACACACTCAGGTGAGGCCGTCTCAGAGATCACACACTCAGGTGAGGCCATCGTCTCAGAGATCACACACTCAGGTGAGGCCATCCGTCTCAGAGATCACACACTCAGGTGTAGGACACCCGTCTCAGAGATCACACACTCAGGTGAGGCCGTCTCAGAGATCACACACTCAGGTGAGGCCGTCTCAGAGATCACACACTCAGGTGAGGCGTCTCAGAGATCACACACTCAGGTGAGGCCGTCTCAGAGATCACACACTCAGGTGAGGCCGTCTCAGAGATCACACACTCAGGTGAGGCCGTCTCAGAGATCACACACTCAGGTGAGGCCGTCTCAGAGATCACACACTCAGGTGAGGCCGTCTCAGAGATCACACACTCAGGTGGGCCGTCTCAGAGATCACACACTCAGGTGAGGCCATCCGTCTCAGAGATCACACACTCAGGTGAGGCCGTCTCAGAATCACACACTCAGGTGAGGCCGTCTCAGAGATCACACACTCAGGTGAGGCCGTCTCAGAGATCACACACTCAGGTGAGGCCGTCTCAGAGATCACACACCTCAGGTGAGGCCGTCTCAGAGATCACACACTCAGGTGAGGCCGTCTCAGAGATCAACCACAACTCAGGTGAGGCATCCGTCTCAGAGATCACACACTCAGGTGAGGCCAGCGTCTCAGAGATCACACACTCAGGTGAGGCCGTCTCAGAGAATCAACACACTCAGGTGAGGCCGTCTCAGAGATCACACACTCAGGTGAGGCCGTCTCAGAGATCACACACTCAGTGAGGCGTTCAGAATCACACACTAGTTCAGAGATACACATCGAGATCCAACTCGTGAGCGTCAGAGACACACACTAGTGAGCCGTCAGAGATCACACACAGGTGCGTCAAGATACACCTGGTGAGGCGTTCAGTCCAAAGAGGTTCAGATCCACTGTGAGCCGTCTCGGGAGTCACACTCGGTGGGCGCTCAAGATCACACATCGTGAGCGTTCAGGATCACATAGTAGGCGTTCAAGATACACATGTAGGCTGAGTCACCTCAGTAGCGCAGGATACAAGTGAGGCGTCTCAGAGACACACATCGGAGGCTCAGAGATCACATCAGGTGGCCGTCCGAGACACACCAGGTGAGGCCTCAGATCACACTCAGGTGAGGCCTTCGATCACACTAGGTGGCGTTCAGAGTCACACACTAGGGGTTCGAATCACCATGTGGCCGTCTCGGATACACACGGAGCGTTCAAGATCCACTCAGGAGGCGCTAGAGATCACCATCGGTGAGCCTTAGAGCACCATCAGGTGGGCCGTCTCGAGATACCATCGTGGCGTTGTCGGGCTCGAGACAACCGAGCATCTCTCAGATCCACACCGGGGAGGCCGGTGAGGTCTCGAGTCACACAGGAGCCGTTCGAGATCACAGTGAGGCGTCGAGATACACTAGAGCGTCAGAGTCAAATCTGAGGCCGCTCAGGACACGCACTAGGTCGTCTCAGAGATCACACACTCAGGTGAGGCCGTTCAGAGATCACACACTCAGTGAGGCCGTCTCAGAGATCACCACTCAGGTGAGGCCGTCTCAGAGATCACACAGGACCATGAGGCCGCCTTCAGAGATCACACCTCAGGGAGGCTCGTCAGAATCAAGACTCAGTGAGGCACACTCCAGTGAGATCACACTCAGGAGTCACGCTCAGGAGCACCCTCAGGTGACCACCTCATGTCTCAGATCACACACTCAGTGAGGCCGTCTCAGAGATCACACACTCAGGTGAGGCGTCTCAGAGATCACACACTCAGGTGAGGCCGTCTCAGAGATCACACACTCAGGTGAGGCCGTCTCAGAGATCCACACTCAGCGCCGAGATCACACCCACTAGGAGCCGTCAGAACCACTAGTGAGCCGTAGGATCACCCTCAGAGATCCACTCAGATGAGCACACTCTCAGAGTCGCTCAGTCAGTACCGCCAATCACACACTCAGGTGAGGCCGTCTCAGAGATCACACACTCAGGTGAGGCCCTCAGAGATCACACACTCAGGTGAGGCGTCTCAGAACACACAGCTCGGTAGGCGTCCAGAGATCACACACTCAGGTGGCCCGTCTCAGAGATCACACACTCGGTGAGGCCGTCTCAGAGATCACACACTCAGGTGAGGCCGTCTCAGAGATCACACACTCAGGTGAGGCCGTCTCAGAGATCACACACTCAGGTGAGGCCGTCTCAGAGATCACACACTCAGGTGAGGCCGTCTCAGAGATCACACACTCAGGTGCGGCCGTCTCAGAGATCACACACTCAGGTGAGGCCATCCGTCTCAGAGATCACACACTCAGGTGAGGCCGTCTCAGAAATCACACACTCAGGTGAGGCCGTCTCAGAGATCACACACTCAGGTGCGGCCGTCTCAGAGATCACACACTCAGGTGAGGCCGTCTCAGAGATCACACACTCAGGTGAGGCCGTCTCAGAGATCACACACTCAGGTGAGGCCGTCTCAGAGATCACACACTCAGGTGAGGCCATCCGTCTCAGAGATCACACACTCAGGTGAGGCCATCCGTCTCAGAGATCACACACTCAGGTGAGGCCGTCTCAGAAATAACACACTCAGGTGAGGCCGTCTCAGAGATCACACACTCAGGTGAGGCCGTCTCAGAGATCACACACTCAGAGATCATTAATACATTAAATAACTACTAGTGTCATTAACTAATGAACCTTATTGTAAAGTGTTACCATAAATAATACAAAAATAACTAATTACAACTAACAATGTAGTGTTAAGCTTATATAGAAATACAGTTACAGTCTCATAAAGATGCATAAAACAAAGTGTTGTGACTGTGAATCAGCATTTGACTTCATAAATACAGTAACTTGTGCATTTACAGCAACACTAATGCAGAAAAGCTGGTTATTATCTTAAAAGCACTCCTGAATGCACACTTGTGCATTACTGTTACTTTAAAAACAATTAACATTCCATTAGCGTGAGAGTGGAAATGTGAGATTGTTAAATGTTTACACGCTTCTTCTGGATCTTCTTACATGTTTCCTCTCAGGGAGAAGATCCATTACATCCGGACTGAAGGTTCTCCAGCTGTTGAGAAGCTGTCTTGTGACGCAGACCTGGTCATGCTGTTAAGGTACAGTGACTGCAGTGTTCCAGGGGAAAGTGTGCATGATTTTCATGTTTTAGTTGAAATGTAAAACCACACGACGTGTCTTTGAACACAATCCTCAGTGTTTGGTTCAGATCACTCCTCAAACAAAGACACTTTGAGTTATGACTGTTTTCTATGTGGGACACTATGGGGACATTTAACATTTAATTTTGAATTTAACAACACTATTACAACTTTACTTTCCTGTTATCTCTGTAAAGCTGCTTTGAAACAATTTGTATTGTAAAAAGCACTATATAAATAAAGGTGACTTGACTATGTGAATATACTGTATATTAAACTGTAATTTATTCCTGTGATCAAAGCTGAATTTTCAGCATCATTACTCCAGTCTTCAGTGTCACATGATCCGTCAGAAATCATTCTTATGCACATCTAAATTATGGCAAACCTCCAGTGTACTTCTGAATGTGTTTCTTCTCTGTCATGCAGTCTATTTGATGAGGAGATCATGTCGTTTATTCCCTCTCACTCCTTCCACCCCGGCCTGAGCTTCTCTCCTCGCTGCTCTCCTGGATCCTCGCCTCAGGGTTCTCCTGGTATGATCACATCCAAGCCTTTGGAAATCACTTAGTCTTTAATTGCATGACTTTTATAATTTGGTTATTTTAAGATCATTCAGTAGGACAACAGTGATACAGGTGATACACCTAGAATATTTTTTCCTCATATTCTCCATAGTTGCGGCTCCTCTCTTCCCAGTCTGTCAGTAACGCTCTGTTTACTTCCTGTCTCTATGAAGCCCCTCCTTCTGAAAAGCACACTGTGCTCTGATTGGTCGGCTGGAGCAGTGTGTTGTGATTGGTCGAGCGCTTCGAGTGTGTTTGGGAAATGCCCCGCCCCTTACCATAACCGCCAGTTTAACACACTACTAACTAACTCAACCAGGCCCCGCCCCTTTATTCTGTGTATGAATTATTATAATGAGGAATATTGTGACGTGTTCGTTCCCGGAAGAAACTTGAGATACAATGGAGGCGTTTCAGGAGTTCAGAAACACTGATATAGAGAAGAACTGGAGTAACATGTGAAAAAAGAAGAATAAGACCCTGTTAAAAAGTATACAGATGACCTTTAAAGCTAAAATCTTTTCTTTTTCTTTTTTTTCTTTTGTCTTTGACCTTTATTTAACCAGGATTGTCTCTCTGAGATTAAAAATCTCTTTCACAGGAGTGTCTTGAAATATCTAAACTAAAAGCCACAAACAGACAACCATTTTAAAGACCAGGCACCATTTAACCTTTTTCAGATTACTATCTTAAAAAACAATATTCTTTCGCTCAGTAGCAAACATATAGATACTTACTTCTAAGCTTTTCTTTTAAAAGCCCTTTTAAGTGTGTGTGTGTGTGTGTGTGTGTGTGTGTGTGTGTGTGTGTGTGTGTGTGTGTGTGTGTGTGTGTGTGTGTGTGTGTGTGTGTGTGTGTGTGTGTGTGTGTGTGTGTGGTGTGTGTGTGTGTGTGTGTGTGTGTGTGTGTGTGTGTGTGTGTGTGTGTGTGTGTGTGTGTGTGTGTGTGTGTGTGTGTGTGTGTGTGTGTGTGTGTGTGTGTGTGTGTGTGTGTGTGTGTGTGTGTGTGTGTGTGTGGCGCTGCTTGCCAAAACACAGCAAATTCTTTTCCCTAAAGCAGCAAGAGTAATCGTTCCCCGCATCAGTTTAAACAAATCACAGCGGCTCTTGGTCATTCCTCCTGTCAAGACGGTTCTCTCAGAAATGTGTTTGATCACACACACACACACACACACCCAGTGAGACACGAGTTAAAGCGTCTTCGTTTGACGCTGGATGTCCTGCTGATAGCACTGGTTAATGAGCCGTCGGTTCGGCTGATAGTGTTTGATGAGAAAGAGTGTAACTAAAGTTATTTCCCAGCATGATTCTGCTCCTGCTCCACTTGTTTTGTTGTTTTCTCTTTGATGGCCCTAGAAATTTTAGTCGTATTAAATGTATCTTTTCTTTGGCTTCTTGCCTATGAAAACATGCTTTTATTAAATTAACAATAATAATAAGACATTTTCAAAAAAGGACATGTTCATATAGAGCACTGTGTGATTATATGCAGTGTTGTTTTGCACGGACAGGCTTGCAGAGGGCCCGAGCGCCGGCCCCGTACCGCAGAGACTTCGAGGCTAAACTGCGCAATTTTTACAGAAAGCTGGAGGCTAAAGGCTACGGACAGGGGCCCGGGAAGATAAAGTAAGTGTGCCTGCGGGTTTCTCATTATTAATGTGCTATGGATGGATGGATGGATGG
>CM070840.1:32117053-32150645 GCA_036326025.1 Chrosomus eos
CAACAATGGTTGGTGTGATTTGTGCAAACACACATGACTTAGGAAAGTTAAAGGAAACAAGTTAAATATTTTATCCTAGGCATGAGTGTTTCCCCTGTGTGTGTGTGTGTGTGTGTGTGTGTGTGTGTGTGTGCGTGCGTGCGTGCGTGCGTGCGTGCGTGCGTGCGTCCGTGCGTGCGTGCGTGCGTGCGTGCGTGCGTGTGTGCGTGCGTGCGTGTGTGTGTGTGTGTTCAGATTACCACAGAGAACAGCTCGAGAGATCAAAAGCTGAACTGTAAACATCACTGTGTTTTTAAATGCATTTTTATTGTAAAAAAAAGATAAAAGTATAGCACAAAGCCTGAAAGAAATCAATAATAAAGATACTATCAGAAATTTCCTACTTTTCAATTCTGAAGCTATGAGTACGAGTAGCAGGTTTATTCTTGCCTATTTTTTGGGAAAATCTTATTATGCCAAAATCATATTTAGCATCCCACAACCATAAACATTCTCTATGTGAGATAGTCAGCTTGCAGATGATTCAGTAATTTCAGTCTATTTTCGCTGTGTATAAAACATGCACTACACTTCAAATGGTTATTCATATGTAAATATGGTCTCCTTGAAAGGAAAAATTTAAAGTTTAAAGTGAAATCAAACTGTAAGTTTTTTAGCTTTTTAGTATGAATATGTTAGCCTTAAGGTTATGAATATGCTGGGTGTTTTCCAAAACAATGACAAAATTCACATTTAGAAGATATAAGCATTCAAAACGTACAGTCTCTCACTTCTGCTAAAATGGATCAGGGATTTTTATGACATCACTGCGACTTCAGCTTCTCATCACATCTTCTGTCCAATCAAATGCTCTCTAGAATCTAAAGCTCCGCCCCCTCTGCTATAAACACCACCTGGTCACCGTGTGAGACTCGAGCTTGGATCAGGACAGATTAACACAGAGAATATTACAGATCAAAAGCTGAACTGTATTGAACTGACTGTGTTTTTAAATGCATTTAAAGGTACAATATGAAGGATTGTGCAGTGAAATATCCAATAATCACTAGGCCAATGTTATATATTTTGTTTAGTTGATTACTTACAATATCCCAAATATTTCCAACTATTTGTAAATCGTGAGAGAATTGTGATTTTAAGCAAGGAAACGGGGCGTGTGAGCAGCGGTGAGGAGTCACCAGTCAATGCGTCATATCCGCGTTAGCCTCGGTTTCCACCATTGTTACCGCTCGTACTGCCATAGTAACCATGACGACAGACGTGGACAACTGGGTTATGCCATTATGCCTAGCAGGACGCTCACGCTGTTGTTTTGTTCAAACATTATGGACTATAGCAAGCAGACTTTGAGACTAAAAAAGACTAAAACGAAGATCAACATCTTTCGAGATGCCGAGAGCTCCACGTCCGCGACTTACTTCCACTCGACATGAGAAACTCGTATTTATGATAATTCCTGACACAAGACGGCAGCATATGTTCACCTGTCTCCCATTTAGTTAGTTTATATATTGTATATTCTCCCTGTTCTGTTCAGTCCTTTGTAATGATTATCAGTGTATTCTCTAAATGCGTATTTGTTAATTTCACTTCATGCAATCTCCTTGACACCACTATATATGTGACAAATGTTACATGATCCTTCAGAAATCATTCTAATATGCTGATTTGCTGCTCAATAAACACTTATGAATATTATCAGTGTTGAAAACAGTTGTGCTGCTTCAGATTTCTGCAAAAATCGTGTTACTTTTTTATACAAAGATAGTATAAAATAAATCTTCTATATCATCTTTGCTGAATAAAAGTCTAAGCCATTATAAATGGCATCTTTTTAAACGTCACTTGCTCAGATCTCCCGAACTGTGTCTCTGAGCCGTGATTGATCACTGATGCGCGTTTCCAAACATGAAGCGGTTCCGGGAACAGTGAATGGATGAAAGGACTGTGTGACTCGAGTCCTCGTAATTATGTTGCTGGTGGCACATAAATAAATAAATAAGGTGGTGCTGTGTGGTCTCGTGAGGCAGTGTGTGGTTATTAAAACACCACCGTCTCTCTTTCTCTGGCACCCAGCACTTCAGACGCTAACCAGACAAGCTACATGCACAGAGAACAGGCCAACAAATAAACCTCAAACTCACAGAATTCTCCATTTCAAGTTAAAGACCTGCGCTCAGACAAAGATCGCTGTTATTGAAGTCTCTTCATTGTGACTGAAAGCGAAGCCTTGTTCTGTGATGAGAGAGGAAGCACTCTGCTGGGATATTCAGTTTGATTCTGCAGTTTTTCACACACACACAACAGGGACTGTGATGTCCCATTTAAACCACACGCTTGATGATGTCATACTCTGACCCGCAGGTACAGTAATGATGTAATACTCTGACCCCCAGGTACAGTAATGATGTCATACTCTGACCCCCAGATACAGTAATGATGTCATACTCTGACCCCCAGATACAGGTGTGTGTAGGACTCAGTAATGATGTCATACTCTGACCCGCAGGTACAGTAATGATGTCATACTCTGACCCCCAGGTACAGGTGTGTGTAGGACTCAGTAATGATGTCATACTCTGACCCGCAGGTACAGTAATGATGTCATACTCTGACCCCCAGTACAGGTGTGTGTAGGACTCAGTAATGATGTCATACTCTGACCCGCAGGTACTGTAATGATGTCATACTCTGACCCCCAGGTGCAGGTGTGTGTAGGACTCGGAAATGATGTCATACTCTGACCCCCAGGTACAGGTGTGTGTAGGACTCGGTAATGATGTTATACTCTGACCCCCAGGTACAGGTGTGTGTAGGACTCAGTAATGATGTTATACTCTGACCCGCAGGTACAGTAATGATGTCATACTCTGACCCCCAGGTACAAGTGTGTGTAGGATTCGGTAATGGTGTCATACTCTGACCCCCACATACAGGTGTGTGTAGGATTCGGTAATGATGTCATACTCTGACCCGCAGGTACAGTAATGATGTCATACTCTGACCCCCAGGTACAGGTGTGTGTAGGACTCGGTAGTGATGTCATACTCTGACCCCCAGGTGCAGGTGTGTGTAGGATTCGGTAATGATGTCATACTCTGACCCCCAGGTACAGTAATAATGTCATACTCTGACCTGCAGGTACAGTAATGATGTCATACTCTGACCCCCAGGTACAGGTGTGTGTAGGACTCGGTAATGATGTCATACTCTGACCCAAGGGGTACAGGTGTGTGTAGGACTCGGTAATGATGTCATACTCTGACCCTCAGGTACAGGTGTGTGTAGGACTCTGTAATGATGTCATACTCTGACCCTCAGGTACAGGTGTGTGTAGGACTCAGTAATGATGTCATACTCTGACCCCCAGGTGCAGGTGTGTGTAGGACTCGGTAATGATGTCATACTCTGACCCAAGGGGTACAGGTGTGTGTAGGACTCGGTAATGATGTCATACTCTGACCCTCAGGTACAGGTGTGTGTAGGACTCTGTAATGATGTCATACTCTGACCCGCAGGTGCAGGTGTGTGTAGGACTCGGTAATGATGTCATACTCTGACCCCAGGTACAGTTGTGTGTAGGACTCGGTAATGATGTCATACTCTGACCCCCAGGTACAGGTGTGTGTAGGAAAAAAAAAATACCCAGTAAGTGTATGTCATAATGAATACTCTGACCCCCAGGTGCAGGTGTGTGTAGGACTCGGTAATGATGTCATACTCTGACCCGCAGGTACAGTAATGATGTCATACTCTGACCTCCAGGTACAGGTGTGTGTAGGATTCGGTAATGATAGCTAAAAGGAAATATTTCACTGAAATTATTCAGTCAAATTGGAATAAGCCTCGTGTTTTGTTTAAGACCATTGACGCAGTTCTTAATGTACCGATAACTGTCTGTTTTGATGCCGCCTATGGTGTGTGTGAAACGTTTTTGCACTTTTTTATTGATAAGGTCACTACAATTAGGGCTCAAATCTCACCTTCGGCTTATGACCCCTCAATCACTGTCCACTGTCCGGGTGTCTTTGACAAGTTTGAACCTGTGACGTTGTCTGTTTTACAGAAGATTGTTAGCCATTTGAAGCCCTCAGGTTCCCCAAATGATATTATCCCTCCTCGACTTTTTAAGGAGGTTGTTCCTACTATAGGGCCATCTATTCTTGCAGTTTTAAATAGCAGTCTTTCCTCAGGGGTGGTTCCTAAACTTTTTAAACATACAGTAGTGCAACCCTTAATAAAAAAACCGGGTCTGGATCCTGCAGATCTCGCAAATTTTAGACCGATATCTAAACTACCCTTTCTGTCAAAAATCCTTGAAAAGATAGTTTGCAGTCAATTAATGGCTTTTTTGGATGAGCACAATATTCTTGAAGTTTTCCAATCTGGTTTCAAAACTCTACATAGCACAGAATCGGCTCTTCTAAAAGTTTTTAATGATATTCTTTTAGCTACTGACTCTGGGGATTGTGTTATTCTTGTGCTTCTTGATCTGACAGCCGCTTTCGACACAGTGGACCATGAAATCCTGATCTCTCGTTTGGAGCGGTGGGTGGGCATCAAGGGCATTGCACTGAAATGGTTCAGGTCCTACTTGGAAGGTAGAACTTTCTGTGTCAGCTGTGGAGATTATGTGTCCTCCTCTGCACCTCTGTCTTGTGGGGTACCACAGGGCTCAATTTTAGGCCCTCTTCTCTTCTCTCTTTATTTGCTCCCGCTTGGTTCCATACTTAGGAAGCATGGTATGTCTTTCCACTGTTATGCAGACGATAGTCAGATCTATGTCCCTCTAAAAAAGAATGAAACTGTTGGTCCATTACTTAAATGTCTTGATGATATAAAGGCCTGGATGGCTTTTAACTTTTTAAGTTTTAACGAAAGTAAGACAGAAGTGATGTTTTTTGGTGGCACCTCTAGAACCCCCTGTGTCGATCTGGGTTCTTTGAGTCAATATATTAAGCCAACAGTCACTAACCTAGGGGTTAAAATTGACCCTGACCTTAAGCTGGACAGACAGATACGGTCAGTGGTTAAAACAAGTTTTTTTCAATTGAGGCAATTGGCCAAAATAAAGCCATTTCTTTCAAAGGAGCATTTTGAGACAGTAATCCACGCCTTTGTTACCACTCGGTTGGATTACTGTAATGCACTCTATGTGGGGGTCAGTGGGTCCTCTATTGCTCGTCTCCAGATGGTGCAAAATGCTGCTGCACGTCTTTTAACTGGAACACGTAAATACGAGCACATTTCCCCTATTTTATCCTCACTCCATTGGCTGCCTATATATCAAAGGATCCATTTTAAGGTTCTTTTATTTGTGTTTAAAGGTCTAAATGGTCTTGCCCCACCTTACATCTCTGAGCTGCTACACCCCTATAGGCCCACCCGTTCTCTCAGGTCAGCCGACCAACTGCTCCTAAGTGTGCCTAAAACAAAGCGCAAGCTAAAAGGGGACCGTGCTTTTGCTGTAGCAGCTCCGAAATTGTGGAACGATCTACCTTTGCACATTAGACAGGCATCATCATTATCTGTTTTTAAGTCTCTTCTTAAAACTTATCTTTATTCTTTGGCTTTTGGTAATTGAAATTGATAATCCAGGTTTGGTTATATTGATTTTATTGGTTCATTGTATGGTTGTGTATTATTTTGTTTTATGTTTTTTTTTTTATGGCTTTTTTCATGTATTGTTTTTACTGTACAGCACTTTGTGTTCATTTTTGGATTTTAAAGTGCTTTATAAATAAATTTTGATTGATTGAATGTTGTCATACTCTGACCCCCAGGTGCAGGTGTGTGTAGGACTCGGTAATGATGTCATACTCTAAACCCAGGTACAGGTTTGTATAGGAATCGGTAATGATGTCATACTCTGACCCCAGGTACAGGTGTGTGTAGGACTCGGAAATGATGTCATACTCTGACCCCCAGGTACAGGTGTGTGTAGGACTCGGTAATGATGTCATACTCTGACCCCCAGGTGCAGGTGTGTGTAGGACTCGGTAATGATGTCATACTCTGACCCCCAGGTGCAGGTGTGTGTAGGACTCGGTAATGATGTCATACTCTGACCCCCAGGTGCAGGTGTGTGTAGGACTCGGTAATGATGTCATAGTCTGACCCCCAGGTGCAGGTGTGTGTAGAACTCGGTAATGATGTCATACTCTGACCCCCAGGTGCAGGTGTGTGTAGGACTCGGTATTGATGTCATACTCTGACCCCCAGGTACAGGTGTGTGTAGGACTCAGTAATGATGTCATACTCTGACCCCCAGGTGCAGGTGTGTGTAGAACTCGGTAATGATGTCATACTCTGACCCCCAGGTGCAGGTGTGTGTAGGATTTGGTAATGATGTCATACTCTGACCCCCAGGTGCAGGTGTGTGTAGGACTCGGTAATGATGTCATACTCTGACCCCCAGGTACAGGTGTGTGTAGGATTCGGTAATGATGTCATACTCTGTCCTGCAGGTACAGTAATGATTTCATACTCTGACCCCCAGGTACAGGTGTGTGTAGGACTCTGTAATGATGTCATACTCTGTCCTGCAGGTACAGTAATGATTTCATACTCTGACCCCCAGGTACAGGTGTGTGTAGGATTCGGTAATGATGTCATACTCTGTCCTGCAGGTACAGTAATGATGTCATACTCTGACCCCCAGGTACAGGTGTGTGTAGGACTCTGTAATGATGTCATACTCTGACCCCCAGGTGCAGGTGTGTGTAGGACTCGGTAATGATGTCATACTCTGACCCCCAGGTGCAGGTGTGTGTAGGATTTGGTAATGATGTCATACTCTGACCCGCAGGTGCAGGTGTGTGTAGGACTCGGTAATGATGTCATACTCTGACCCCCAGGTGCAGGTGTGTGTAGGATTTGGTAATGATGTCATACTCTGACCCCCAGGTGCAGGTGTGTGTAGGACTCGGTAATGATGTCATACTCTGACCCCCAGGTACAGGTGTGTGTAGGATTCGGTAATGATGTCATACTCTGTCCTGCAGGTACAGTAATGATTTCATACTCTGACCCCCAGGTACAGGTGTGTGTAGGACTCGGTAATGATGTCATACTCTGACCCCCAGGTGCAGGTGTGTGTAGGACTCGGTAATGATGTCATACTCTGACCCCCAGGTGCAGGTGTGTGTAGGACTCGGTAACGACGCTGAGACAGAAGCAGAAGAGGGTTTGTTTTGGTCCAGTGGCACTTGTGGAAAACAAC
Source organism: Chrosomus eos (assembly GCA_036326025.1). NCBI lineage: Eukaryota > Metazoa > Chordata > Actinopteri > Cypriniformes > Leuciscidae > Chrosomus > Chrosomus eos. The sequence goes on from CM070840.1 coordinate 32,124,276, forward strand.
ATTACTAAAGAGTGATGAGGAGAAGGAGATGATGATGTAGCCGAGGGAGAGAGCGAGGGAGGGAGGGAGAAAAAGAAAGAGAAGGAGAGAGCAAGCACTCTGAGAGATTCAGGAAGACTCGTGAATAACCAGACTGCTCCCTAGTGGACTTTGACAGACTGAATGTGGCGTTGCTCTTCAGGACACAGTATAATGTGTTTGACAGCAGGGAGGAACATCCAGTTACAGCAGCTTCTGCTGTCGACGGATGCCTGTCTTTCTCTTGCTCTCAGTGTTTCTTATGCACCTTTATCCTGCTGTCTTACATTTTTACTGGAACTGTTATTCGTTGTCTGCTTTTCAGACTATATGAACCAGATTGAGACATTCATTCTAATAATGCAGCCTACAGTAAATCACTTTAATCATTGTGAAAGTTTTAATGTGCTATTATGTTTCTGATTTTTGTTCACCCCTCAGACACTAAAGGCCCTTTCACAGCAATAAGGATAACTATATTTACATCCACACCAACGCATGATAACATTCAGTTTATTCTAAGCGCATGTTGCAGTTATCTTCACAGTCAGCATGAAGGGAAGTTGTTCTCATCTTTTCTTCTCTATTGTGCAGTATATCCGAGTGAAACGTTTCTGGAACCAGAACAAATGTGGGCGGGGCTTGATTGTGTCTGTGGGCGTGGCTTGGTTGTGTCTGTGGGCGGGGCTTGGTTGTGTCTGTGAGGAACTGATTGGATGGTTGTGGTTTGCTATTGGCTGATCTCATGTGAGTGACAGGTTATAGCCCCGCCCTCATCATCAGAGAAGAGAAGAGGTGCTGCAAGAGGAACTTATTCTCATTCAACATTATTAACACAATAATGATTATGATAATCATTTCACAATCATTAATTAAAGATCATAGTTATGCCCTGAAAGTGTAAACTCATTCAGCACAGTATAATCAAGCTTAAACGGCCCACTTTACCTGCATTCACCCTATATATAATTGCTGACATAACACTAATTACTGATTCATGGTGAAGTGTGTAGCGTAAAACATGGCATTGTTCACTCAAAATGTATTCATGGTAAATCTCATAAAGTTAAAGTGCTATTTGACTGACCTTTTGATTTGAGCCAAAATTCAGATTTAACTTTCTGTTGTTTGTGTATTTATTTATTACATTGTTTCTATGGCGCAAATAATAGCAAGTAAGAATAGAGACTTGACAACTGTGTATTTTCTATTTTAAGCTGTAAGAGTCAGATATGGCCACTAGAGGTCAATGCTGCTCTTTTTAATAAAACACCTAAGCTGCGTCCCAATGTGCATACTATCCATCCAAAATAGTATGTGACATTAGTAATTTTCAATACTATTTAGGGCATAGCATGCACATTGGGACGCAATTTCTTCTTCAAAGGTTAGATCTTCATCTGTCCAAACACAAAACTGTTTTAATTCAGATTATTAAAATAACGTTGTCCAACAAATCATTTTTCTTTTTTCTTTAATGAATGCCTGAATGAATAATTAAATGAACATCATTATGATTTTCATAAGAATCCCATGGGATAGTTTTCAGCATTCATTTTCTAAAGGCAAAAACAAAACTGATACATGAAATATTAATAATATACAGTATAGGCCTACATTGAAACGCCAATGGATTTTGTGTCTAACTAACTGTTGCCAGTAGTTAATGAGAAATGGGATTTGTCATGCTGTGGGGAAATGTCCTCATTTCTCAGATATCACTGAATACAATAAAATAAAATACACTGCATCTGACTGGCAATTCCATGGATTGGGAAAGTTATAGATTGGGAATTATGATATTTATGACCAATGCTCTCCTCAATGTTTAATATTTCAAACTGTAGGCCTATTCTATATAATTAGCAATAACTGAGCTCATTTGCCTGTCAGTAAATGCCATTAAAGTCTGTTATATAATAGCATCACATCCACTGAGCTGTTCCAGCACTTAACCTTATTTAGCAGCTGCCATTTTAACACATTAGCCTATGTGAAGTGCGCCCTAAAAAGGTTTAAAATGGCATTCATTTTAGTATGTAAGCTTTAAAAACACGGATGTGAAGTTTTGAAAAATAATGAAATTCCATTATTGAGAGAGTGCTATGGTAGATTAAAAAACTAATCGAGCTGTCGGGTCGAATTTAGCGGGAAATATCAAGTTTACGCCTACGTCATGTCCGCAATCACACAAAAGAATGTACAGACAGTATGACGTGTGTGATTGTTGACGAGCGGCTTTGGCTTTTGCTACAATAAACAGTGTTGTTGTATAATGGGCTCTTGCACGGTGGTATTTCCGGTGAAGGTCTAGGATGCTCGATAACTTCCGCCGATCGTAGAGTCCAATGCAATACCAAGAATTTATATTGAATTTTATACTCCATGGTTATACTAAAGAAACGTTAGTCACAAAAACAGACAAAACAGACACCCCTCGTTGTGTTTATGCTTCTTTTTAAAATTATATTAAATAAACATAACTATATATAAAATTACATCTAAACATATGAACGTTTCGTTTCAAAGACGGGAGGACAGTACATTTTGAAGACTCTGCCATAATCCCGTTTTCCTCGGTTTTCCTCCACTTTAATCTCCCCAACCGGAAACGGAAGAGCATCCTTGCGTCAAATGCGGAACTTATGCGTGCATATAGCCTATTTGAGCTGTAGTCGGCAGGTTCAGCATTAACACTGTGAAAGCAAAGGAGACATTGAACTGCAAATGCGACACAAAGAAAGAGCCCGTGTCAATATAAGTTTGGTTGGATATTCATAATCCTGCAGCATGACAGATCAGCGCTGATATGATACACGGTAACCATGGTAACCACTCCTCAATCCACCAGATCCTTCCGCGCCGAAGCACTGACGTAGAAGAACTATAGTAAGATGCGCTATAATGTTTCAGCCACAGGTGGCGATAGAGAGTTCTAGTTCCACAGTGCAGCTTAGAATAAACTTATGCTGCGTCCCAATTCGCCTACTTATACTACGACCTAAAAGTATGTACTCTTTTTGTGAAGAAAAAGTACATACTTTTGAGTGTGTAGCAAAAGAGTAAGCAAGCTTTGGGACATACTACTTCCTGTCTTTAAAGTCCCCATGAAATCAAAATTGACCATACTTAGTTTACCTAAATTGATCGTCTTGTGGTGAACAATTCATCCATGCAAGTCAATCCACACAAAAAAATTTTTTGGCTTCGTAATCTTTAATCAAATTCTGAAAATGCCCCTCCCCTCTGCACTGGAGGACCTTGCCCGATGACGTAGGCTTGACGGTTTAGGTGTCTGCTTAACATCCGTAATCACGCCCCTCCAACTGACAGTAGACAGGCACACAGCGTGTGAAAGGAGAGATGGCGAGGAGGTGCATTTTTCTAGATCCAATCAGGTGCTAGTTGGAAAAAAAAGCCACGCCCACTATTTTGCCTCATTTAGTATTCCGTTTCTCTCGGAAATACGTCACAGCACTGGAGAAAAGTCGTTTGCAACTTCCAGTTCACGGGTACTTTAAAGGGATACTTCACCGGTTTTTCATATTAAACTATGTTATTCCCTTAACTAAGACGAGTTGATACATACCTCTCTCGTCTCAGCGCGTGCACTATATCTCTCTGTATTGCCGCAAAACTATGTTAGCACTTAGCTAGCACAGTGCATTAAATATGGGCCAAAAAGAGAAGCGACCAAACACTTCCTCGTTTTCCCTATTTAAACACAGTTACTCCAGTAGTGTAACTCGACCTAGGCTGGTGACACAAAATAAAACGTTGCGCTTTTCTAAGCGTTTAAAATTGATGTAAATAACAGGGGGCAATATAGTCATCAATTTTAAACGCTTAGAAAATCACAACGTTTTATTTTGTGTCACCAGCCTAGGTCGAGTTACACTACTCAAGTAACTGTGTTTAAATAGGGAAAACGAGGAAGTGTTTGGTCGCTTCTCTTTTTGGCCCATATTTAATGCACTGTGCTAGCTAAGTGCTAACATAGTTTTGCGGCAATACAGAGAGATATAGTGCACGCACTGAGACGAGAGAGGTATGTATCAACTCGTCTTAGTTAAGGGAATAACACAGTTTATTATGAAAAACCAGTGGAGTATCCCTTTAACGGACCTGTCGCGTGCATCCTATCACCGTAAAATGTGCTGTCAATCATCTCGTCACAATTAAAATCCTCCATTCATCTATTATAATTTCTTACCATTTCGGAGAGAAATGTTTTAGCACGTAACGTTCACCTACCAGTTGTGGGTCTTTCATGAGGAGACTCTCCTCGTGTGTTTGCAATTTGAATATAATGATGCATTTAAAAGTTAATGGCTAAACGTATCTTTACAAAAGATCACAATGCTGCTGCAGATGCAATATAATGTCGACAACATTGAATAAATACATTTTCGTCAGGTTAGATAGGCTACTGATAATTAATCACTCAAACCCCTTTATCTAAACCTCTCTATGTAACCGGCGGACTCGCGCGTCCTCCATGTGTCTGTAGTTTTTCAACACTTTTCACTCGTGTTTGTAGTTCTAACCGAATCCTCGTCCAGCGCGCGATGGGTTGTGGGCAATATCAGCCGTTAAGGCCATTGCACACACTGAGTCCGAAATTCGCATCCGAAATTTTCGCACGTTAAAAAAAAAAATCGACCTCACGTTATGTCAATCAGGCTTGCACACTGCCTCCGAAACTTTCGTCCGTCAAAAAAAAATTCGGATCAGGTTCGATTTTCTGCGTTTTTCGCATCCACAGCCAGCATTTTGAGAGGTTTTTTGACTAGCTATTCAGACCCACCGACCGTACAAGCGAACGACACAATCCAGAATGGCATCATGATAAGTTGATACAGCTTCGTCTCGCAGCACAAAGTACTGTATGATAAACAGACCATACAGCTGTTCTGTATGCCCAGCGTTTCTGCCGGCCGCGTGTGTGTGTGTGTGTGTGTGTGTGTGTGTGTGTGTGTGTGTGTGTGTGTGTGTGTGTGTGTGGTCTTCTTTTTAATGGCTCCAGTATCGCTAGCAAAGCATCAAACTGTTCCTTGACATTCTGAGGTAAATTTTGAATCGGGATAATTGCGCAACTCCTTGATGAGCTGAAACTCTCCTTCCTCTCGGCACAAGATTGAATGGAACCTCTTTTTCTCTTTTAAAGAAGAGAGAGGGCAACAACATCACCCTCACTGCTTGACGAATCCATTTAGTATTTTTTGCGTTTTTTTCCGCAAAGGTTTAATAAATAGCCTACGCATCGGACTCAGTGTGCAAGCTTTCTGTGCGTGACGATTTTTTAGGCTGATGAACACGAAAAAACGCATACGAAAAATTCGGACTCAGTGTGCAATGGCCTTTAGGCTACGTTCACACTGCAGGGCTTAATGCTCAATTCCGATTTTTTGAAAAAATCCGATTTTTTTGCAAGGCCGTTCACATTTCCAATTAAATGCGACCTTTAGTGATCTCCTGTGTGAACGTGAAATGACCCAGAAGTGACCCGCATGCGCAGAAGAGTACTCAACGGTCAACGACGTCACTTGCTGTTTGCGGAAGTACCTAAACATGAATGTCAACAGTGGAGCTCGTTTAGCAATATTAAAGTTATTTTCCCAACAGAGCCAGCACAATTACAATCTTTTCGTTTTAAGAAGAAAATTAAGAAGGAGGAGAGCGTTTGAGCGCCTTCGATTAACTCACGGGAAGAGACACGTCTGCGGCGGACCATAACAGTGCAACGCGTTGGAGTGTATTGACAGGTGCGTGCTATCGGTGCTATCGTACGATAGCTAACTTGTTTATCTTCTCATTCCTGCCTACTTCAACGCAGAATTATGACGTTTGTCGCATATCAACGGCGTGCGGGTCGGATACATGCGACCTGGCCGTTCAGATTGAGGTCGCATTTCAAAAGATCGGATACGTATCGGATTTGGACCACATACCCAAGTGGCCTGGGTCGCATTGAAAAGATCGGATCTGTGTCGTTCAGACTGTCATGAAAAGATCGGATACAGGTCGCATAGGGGCAAAAAAATCGGAATTGGGTCGTTTCAGCCTGCAGTGTGAACGTAGCCTTAGAGTGCGCATCGATCTACACTTCGGATTCTGACCGGAAAAAGTAGACCATCCGGGTATCTTTGGAACACTCATTTCAACATACTACGATTTGGGACGTACTAATTCTATTTTCGAATACTATTTAGGACGGATAGTATGCGAATTGGGACGCAGCATTACAATCAAAGGAACGTTTTTATTAAAGTAAAACATTAAAAACTACCCCACAATAGATTACACGGTTGCAATTTAGTGTAAACTGACTATGGCCAATATAGTTTGGGAACAAGTGGTCGTTTGTAATCTGAAAGAGTATATTTTCCATAACTTAAAAATGTTAAAAAAACATGTTTTTCCTTACAATAATAGGTAAGGTAACTTAAAAATTTAAATGAGATTATTATTTATTTGTCTTCCTGTCATGATGCATAAAAAGTAAAAAATTATATAATTTCTTGTGTGTTAAGCAATGTTCAGCAGTAACAGTTTTACACAATAAATAATAAATAAATAAATAAATTGTTGTATATACAAGTTAGTTTTACAAAAAAAACATTGGATTATATTATCATATAAACTACATCATACAGTTTGCCACAGATTATTTGAGCATGTATCATTTTATTATTATTACAGCTGTTGCTACTGCTGTTGCTGCTATTTGCATTTATAGCAGATTGTTTGAAAAACGAAACAGTTTTTCTGGATTTGAAGGCTCATGTTGCCAGTAAAATGATTATTTGTGGGCGGAGCCAGGCAGGAGGCGGAGTCACAGTTTACCACAAGATTATTAGTGCATGTATCATCTTATTATTATTGGTGTTTGCCAAATTCTCTTGCATATTTTATAATAAATATTATTATTAGCACTGTTGTTATTGCTGTTGTTGTTATTTGAAGTTAAAGCAGATTTTCTGAAGACACTGCTTGGCAGTGAGATGATGTTTGTGGGCGGAGTCACCGCAGCGCGAGGATGAAACACGGCCTCTGATTGGCCGCTGCGCGCGGTGCTGATGCGGGAGAGTGACGCGATGGCTTTCCTCGGGATGTTTCTGCTCGGGATCATCGCGTTCGGGATGTAGGATCAGCTTCAGTTGGAGGATGATTCACAAGCAGCTCGTCCTGTCACAGGTAAGTGTGTTTCAGCTCGCTCTTTATCGTGTGTGTGTGTGTGTGTGTGTGTGGTGTGTGTGTGTGTCATATCTGTGTTTACGAGCCAGTCGCAGCGCTGAAAGATGTGTGTGATCAATCTCTCGAGTGTGTGTTGATTCCATTGGGAATTCTGCGGGTGCTGTGGGGTCTCCTCTCTCTCTCTCTCCTCTCTCTCTCTCTCTCTCTCTCTCTCTCTCTCTCCTCTCTCTCTCTCTCTTCTCTCTCTCTCTCTCTCTCTCTCCTCTCTCTCTCTTCTCTCTCTCTCTCTCTCTCTCTCTCTCTGTCATTGAGCTTCCCTCTGTTCCCTCCAGTCCAGTGATGCTGAATATATTAAATCATGATGATGTTCCCAGTCTTCCCCGAGATACACCAGCTGATCCAACAAGCTAGTAAAATATGGCAATAATAGTTATATTCGCTAATTTATTGGATATGACGATGCTTATTAGATCAGAGTGGCTTTTTTATGTTGTTGCACAAAGTACTTTTACGTTTCCTGTGTGATTGATGATGATGATGATGATGATGATGATACATAAGCATGACTCTTTTGTCCTAACTCATGCATTAGACTTCAGAAGTGTGCTATAATGTTTTTAAAGAGGGTTTTGAGTCTGGATAGTATTGAGTTGATAGTATCAGGACTGCATTATTATTATTATCTGATCATAATTCATCCGCTCAGTCAGAGAAAACGCTTCATATGTTCCTCTCTGGCAGAGTTATGGATCTGATGTTGATTATGCGAGAGATTTATGAGCTTTATGATGCAGGGTTATTGGATGTGAGGTCAGGCTGGTGTTTACACTGGCACTCCGGGACACACACACTAATGTGTTTATGTGTACAGTACACACACACACACACACACACACACACACACACACACACACACACACACACACACACACACACACACACACACCAATATCTGCTCGACCACACACCAGACCACTTGTTTTATATAAAGATAATTAGGCCTATAATTAATAATTACTAACCCACAGTCTACAAGAAACTATTATTATTATTATTCTTTAATCCTCAAAGTACAGCACACAAACACCACCAGGATATACAGTGTGTGTGTGTGTGTGTGTGTGTGTGTGTGTGTGTGTGTGTGTGTGTGTGTGTGTGTGTGTGTGTGTGTGTGTGTGTGTGTGTGTGTGTGTGTGTGGTGTGCGTGTGTATAGTGTACAAATACATTATATGGGATCTTGACGTCTTGACGCCTAATATAATTATATTAAAATAACAACATTTGTAACAATAATAATAACAATTTTGTATATATATACACTCACCGGCCACTTTATTAGGTACCCCATGCTAGTAACGGGTTGGACCCCCTTTTGCCTTCAGAACTGCCTCAATTCTTCGTGGCATAGATTCAACAAGGTGCTGGAAGCATTCCTCAGGGAGTTTGGTCCATATTGACATGATGGTATCACACAGTTGCCGCAGATTTGTCGGCTGCACATCCATGATGCGAATCTCCCGTTCCACCACATCCCAAAGATGCTCTATTGGATTGAGATCTGGTGACTGTGGAGGCCATTTGAGTACAGCGAACTCATTGTCATGTTCAAGAAACCAGTCTGAGATGATTCCAGCTTTATGACATGGCGCATTATCCTGCTGAAAGTAGCCATCAGAAGTTGGGTACATTGTGGTCTTAAAGGGATGGACATGGTCAGCAACAATACTCAGGTAGGCTGTGGCGTTGCAACGATGCTCAATTGGTACCAAGGGGCCCAAAGAGTGCCAAGAAAATATTCCCCACACCATGACACCACCACCACCAGCCTGAACCGTTGATACAAGGCAGGATGGATCCATGCTTTCATGTTGTAGACGCCAAATTCTGACCCTACCATCCGAATGTCGCAGCAGAAATCGAGACTCATCAGACCAGGCAACGTTTTTCCAATCTTCTATTGTCCAATTTCGATGAGCTTGTGCAAATTGTAGCCTCAGTTTCCTGTTCTTAGCTGAAAGGAGTGGCACCCGGTGTGGTCTTCTGCTGCTGTAGCCCATCTGCCTCAAAGTTCGACGTACTGTGCGTTCAGAGATGCTCTTCTGCCCACCTTGGTTGTAACGGGTGGTTATTTGAGTCACTGTTGCCCTTCTATCAGCTCGAACCAGTCTGGCCATTCTCCTCTGACCTCTGGCATCAACAAGGCATTTCCGCCCACAGAACTGCCGCTCACTGGATGTTTTTTCTTTTTCGGACCATTCTCTGTAAACCCTAAAGATGGTTGTGCGTGAAAATCCCAGTTGATTAGCAGTTTCTGAAATACTCAGACCAGCCCTTCTGGCACCAACAATCATGCCACGTTCAAAGTCACTCAAATCACCTTTCTTCCCCATACTGATGCTCGGTTTGAACTGCAGGAGATTGTCTTGACCATGTCTACATGCCTAAATGCACTGAGTTGCCGCCATGTGATTGGCTGCTTAGAAATTAAGTGTTAACGAGCAGTTGGACAGGTGTACCTAATAAAGTGGCCGGTGAGTGTATATATATATAATTAAATTGGAAAATTGCAGATATTTTTATTACAGTTCTGGGGAACAGGAGCAGTGTGTCCTGAATAATAAACGCGCATGATTCTGCTAATGGGAAACACACCGCGTGCCGGAGGAGTGTATAATAACTCCATAATCTCTTGACCTATATATGCTGTCACGCTTCTCTGGCTACGCGAACACACACACTACTGTCACGTGACATAATGACAGTCCAATAACACACACACACACACACACACACTACTGTCATGTGACGTCATGACAGTCCAATAACACACACACACACACACACACACACACACACTACTGTCACGTGACGTCATGACAGTCCAATAACACACACACACACACACACACACACACACACACTACTGTCATGTGACGTCATGACAGTCCAATAACACACACACACACACACACACACACACACACACACACACACACACACACACACTACTGTCTGAACACACACACTACTGTCACATGACGTCATGACAGTCCAATAACACACACACACACACACACACACACACACACACTACTGTCATATGATGTCATGACAGTCCAATAACACACACACACACACACACACACACACACACACACACACACACACACACACACACACACACACACACACTACTGTCATATGATGTCATGACAGTCCAATAACACACACACACACACACACACACACACACACACACACACACACACACACACACACACACACACACACTACTGTCACGTGACATCATGACAGTCCAATAACACACACACACACACACACACACACACACACACACACACTACTGGCTGAACACACACACTACTGTCACGTGACATCATGACAGTCAAATAACACACACACACACACAGACACACACTACTGTCACATGACGTCATGACAGTCCAATAAACACACACACACACACACACACACACACACACACACACACACACACACACACACACACACATACACACTACTGTCACGTGACATTATGACAGTCCAATAATAACACACACACACACTACTGTCTGAACACACACACACACACACACACACACACACACACACACACACACACACACACACACACACACACACTACTGTCACGTGACGTCATGAAAGTCCAATAATAACACACACACACACACACACACACACACACACACACTACTGTCTGAACACACACACACACACACACACACACACACACACAATACTGTCACGTGACGTCATGAAAGTCCAATAATAACACACACACACAGACACACACACACACTACTGTCACGTGACGTCATGACAGTCCAATAATAACACACACACACACACACACACACACACACACACACACACACACACACACACACACACACTACTGTCACGTGACGTCATGACAGTCCAATAGTAACACACACACACACCACACACACACACACTATGAGTTTTGCTTGCTGGTCGCTGGTTTAAACAGAGTGTTTTAATCTTCAGTGAATTCTCCGTGTGTTTCTCGCAGATCTGTCGTTTTACAGATGGCTGAAAAATACATTAACACAAAAATACATTAACACAAAAATACATTAACACAAAAATACATTAACACACAAATACATTAACACAAAAATACATTAACACAAAAATACATTAACACAAAAATACATTAACACAAAAATACATTAACACAAAAATACATTAACACAAATTAACACAAAAATACATTAACACACAAATACATTAACACACAGCAAAAGCTTGTTTAGTTCCCAGTGTTCTTCACACAGAGGTCAGCGCTGCTTCTTAAGATATACGTAACATAATGCTTGTGTTTGTACATTTATGACTGAATAAACCTGTCAAGATTCAAACAATCACGTCATTGAGGATTCAAAAATGCTTTGGGTTTCTTAATCAAAAAAATATAAATATATTATTTTGATTTACGTTTATGTTGATATTGTTTATTTATTGTTACTCTGTTTCTTTCAAACCTTTCTCAACCCCAAAATAATAATACAAATATATCAAAAGTGCAAATATATTTTAAAGATAGTCAAGTATATTTTAATAAACATATTGTTGATTATCTAATTAATTTGCTGTACTTTTTATATTTCATTGCAATATTTGTTTTCTTATATGTAGGAAACGTAACTATTCTTAATGTTTCTGAAAGAAGTCTCGTATGCTCATCAAGCCTGCATTTATATGAGCAAAAATATAGAAAATCATTCCAATATGCTGATTAGATGCTCAATTATTATTAATGTTGGAAACTGTTTTATTTTTTTGGTGTGTGTTTTACAGGATTCTATGCTGTGAAAAAGAACAGTATTTATTTAAAATAGAAAACTTTTCTAACAATATAAATCTTTAGTAGCCTATCACTTTTTATCAATTTAACACAAGTATTAATTTCTTTCAAAATTATTGACCCCAAACTTTTGAACAGTAGTGTTTATTGTTACAAATGATTTCTATTTTAAATAAATCTATTTTAAGCTTTTTTATTCTTCAAAGAATCCTAAACAAAGAATCACTGGTTATGCAAAAACATTAAGCAGCACAACTGTCCAACATTGATCATAAATCATCATATTATAGTGATTTCTGAAGGATCATGTGACACTGAAGACTGGAGTAATGATGTGAAACTCACAGGAATAATTTACACTTTATTATTTCACTATGTTTACTGTATTTTTGATTAAATTAAATGCAGCCTTGATGAGCAGAAGAGACTTTTGTATTTCAAAAACATTAAAAATAGTCATGTTTCCAAACTTTAGACCGGTGCGGTGTATTAATGTTATTACAAATAATGAGAGAATCAATATACAAACTCAAACTTCTGGAGATATTACAGTCATGAAGATTTGGGGGAAATGCTTAATAATCATAAACAACGTCACAACAGACATGACTTACCCTCTTTTGATTTGTGGGTGAAAAATATATATAGAAAATAAAACAAACTCCTTATTCACGTCCGGATGATTAACGCATGAGGGAAGTTCAGACTCAAAAACACTGCAGTTTATGATGTTAATTACAAACACAGGAAGCTTTAGTAACGAACACAACACACACTCCTGCTTAAAGTTGCCTTTGTGTATCAGGTTATGAGTTATGAGTATGAGCTCTGGTGAAAATGATTGGCGTATGATTTTCTCTCGTTATGAGCACTTTATCACAGTTACTCCTTATGTCAGGGAATACGTTTAAACTCTGTAACTTCAATATTTTTAGTACAACACGAGTGTTGAGTTGAGAGGATGTTTGAATTATGCAAAACTGGAGTGTTCTTCTAATAGTGTTTTCCAGAATGTGATTAGAAACGCTCTTCAAACATTCATGAGTTAACGGAAACATTAGGAAAACATTCTCAGAACATAAACATGACCCTGGATCACTAACCCAGTCTCGAGTCGCACGGGTGTATCTGTGGCAATAGCAGACTGTACATCGTATGGGTCAAAATTATCCATTTTTCTTTTGTGCCAAAAATCATTAGGATATTAAGTAAAAAAAAAAAAAAAAAAAAAAGGATATTAAGTAATGATCATGTTCCATGAAGATATTTTGTAAATTTCCTACTGTAAATGTATAAAATAATTATGTTTGTGAGTGATTGCAGCACAACATGAACATAAATGCACAACTTTAAAGGAGATTTTCTCAATGTTTCGATTATTTTGCACCCTCAGATTCCAGATTTTTTTCTTGCAAGTAAGAGTACAATTGAGCGGACACAATTTTTTTCTAGTATTTTAGACATAAATGGAAGATTTGAGATGGGTCTGTAATTTGCTAGGTTATTTGGATCTAATTGCGGTTTCTTAATGAGAGGTTTTATTACTGCCAGCTTGAATATTTATGGAACGTGACCTAAAAATAAAGACGAGTTAATAATATTGAGAAGAGGCTCTTCCACTACAGGTAACACTTCTTTAATTAGTTTAGTGGGTATTGGATCTAATAAACATGTTGTTGGTTTAGATGCAATGATTAGTTTATTTAGTTCTTCCTGTCCTATAGTTGTAAAGCGGTGTAGTTGTTCTAGAGGGGCCATAATTGAGGCTGAGTCATAAGACACCATAGAGGATTGTACATTTACAATTGTGTTTCGGATGCTTTCTATTTTCTCATTGAAGTAATTCATAAAATCATTACTACTATATTGTAACGGAATATTTTGCTCTGGAGATGTCTGATTATTTGTTAGTCTAGCCACGGTGTTAAATAAAAACCTTGGATTATTTTGGTTATTTTCTATGAGTTTGCGGATATGCTCAGCCCTAGCTGATTTTAGAGCCCTTTTATAACGTGACATACTGTCTTTCCACGCGATTCTGAAGACCTCTAAATTAGTTTTGTTTCCATTTACGCTCTAAGTTACGAGTTTCTCTCTTGATAGCATGCGTAGCACTGTTGTACCATGGTTTTTAGTTTTCTCTCTAACCTTTTTTAATCTAATTGGTGCAACAATATCTAGTGTACTAGAGAAAATGTTGCTCATACTGCTAGTCATTTCCTCTAGTTCATCTGTTTGTTTTGGGTTCACTGAGCAGCTGAGATAGATCAGGTAAGCTATTTGAGAATCTATCTATAGTGGTTGGAAGGATTGTTCTGCCTGGTCTATAACGTGATGCAACATGACAAATTTCAGCAGTGCGTATTATGCAAGTTACCATGTAATGATCAGTGAGATCGTCACTTTGCGGTATAATATCTATATCGGTTGGATCGGTTCCATATGATATAATTAAATCTAGTGTATGATTTAGACGATGAGTGGGACCACTGACGTTTTGCTTCACCCCAAAAGAGTTTAATAGATCTGTAAACGCAGCCCCTAACGCATCATTTGTATTATCTACGTGTATGTTAAAGTCGCCAACAATTATTGCTTTATCGACATTGACCAATAGGTCTGAGAGAAAGTCTGCAAAATCTTTTAGGAAATCAGTATATGGCCCTGGAGGTCTATATACGGTAGCCAAGGCTAGAGATAATAAGGATTTCTTTCTTACATCTAAGAGCGTAACATTTAGCACAAGTACTTCAAACGAATTAAACCTATGACAAGTTTTCTGAGTAACATTAAGAATATCTCTGTAGATTGTTGCAACACCGCCACCACGACCGATCAGACGGGGCTCATGCTTATAACAGTATCCTGGTGGAGTAGACTCATTTAGACCGAAATAATCATTTGGTTTAAGCCAGGTTTCAGTAAGGCACAGAACATCGAAATTATTATCTGTGACCATTTCATTTACAATAACCGCCTTAGGTGTAAGCGATCTAATGTTTAGAAGACCTAGCTTTAGAAATTGTTTTTGTTCACTGATATTTAGATTTTCTGGTTTAATTACAATAATATTTTTGCTAGATTTTACAGTAGATTTGTTGTTTGGCTTCACTAAGCGAGGAATAGACACAGTTTCTATATAATGTTCTAAGTTGGGACAGCAGAGACTATGATTTGGACTTTGACTTACTAGTCAGATGGTGTGTAGGGTCTTGGAGATGTTGTCCGACAGAACAGCCGCTCCGACTCTGCTGGGGTGCAGGCAGGGATGTAGTGGAGGCTAAACGCACGTAAACGCCGTTTACGCACCTGCCAAAATTCGGAAATAGCGTTTACCCACCTCCAAAGTGCGTTTATCCACCTCTAAATTGCGTTTATCCACCTCTAAATAGATAGTTCCTGAGCCATTTTAAATTAAGCTTATGTCGTTTTAGTTTCATATTGTTCATTATTAGTTTCATAGGTTGTTTAAACCTAAGACGAAGTCTTTCATTATGCGCTGCTGCCAGTGTTTCCCATGCGCGTGCATCGATATTGACTACTACGTGAGTGTGCTGTCTGTCCCTGTTGACCAATCAGCAGGAAGCAGCAGACTGCATCAAGATTCATCCGTCACTCACTAGCCCAAACGTCTCATGTAAAAATGGATATCCGGCTATTTTTTAAGCGCCGTCAAGACAGCAGTCCTCCACCTCCTGAGGCCAGCAAACGGTCTCGGCTACAATCCCAAAGTGAGTGAGCTTGGAAAAAAGTACTAAACTTCATGTTTTTGAGGCTAATTTGGTTAGATTAATAGATAGATTCATGTCACTGACTCAACAGTCACCTTTCCCATTATCCAATGTTACAAGTAAAATTCAGGATACATTATCAGATAAATAACTGGATGTAATTATATGCATTCTCTGGCATTTAAACCACTGAAAGTTTGTGACAACAAGCTCCCTTTGGTAACGTTAGTCAGATAGCTAGTTAATCTTATCGCTATAGCTGTTCGCGGGTACGGTAAACGTTTCTATGGTAACAGCGAGTTGGACCAATCAGAGGCATCGCTGTTAAGCTTAGGACTGTGTGTAGTGTCGTTTTTCTCCATAAAATTGCGTGGATAAAAACTATTTTGTACAGTCTATGATTAAAACATGTTTTTTTTGTAACAATGTTGATTTCATACAGAACTATAGCTTCTACAGAAGCATAAACTTTCGTTTCACAAACACAGCTCGTGGTGGTCAGTCTACCTCAGATGCAGGGCCTGAATTTCATTCAGAGGGGGGAATCCCCCTTAGATTATTCTTATCGGGGGAATTTTTAATTTGAGGGGGGAGTTTAGACTTTTTTATTTTTAAATTGCATTTATCTCACCTAAATGTACGCTCACTCATTGCATTTTTACAATGGGGTAATTTTGTTCTTAAGAATTTACTCAACACAAGGAAGCTTGATTTCAATCTTTGAATTAAATTGAAAAAAAGTAGCACAAATAAATACAATAGAATAAAGATACCAATAAAGATAAAAGTTTTTGCTTAGGTTAGGTCTAACACTAGTATTCAGAAATACTACAGAGACTGAATAAAGTAAACAAATGTAAAATAACACTGGGTAGTATTTTAATCCTGACTAAATTAAATACATAGGCTATTAATCCTGATTCTTTTAAATGAAAGCTATGTTTTGGTACATAAATTAATGACAGACACATATGGCTGCTGTCACTGTAAGAGCTAGTGCACGGATCCTGTTTTTATTATACAGTCACACATGCAATCTATGCTTATTTAAGACATAATCGACTGTGTTTAGAGGATACTCACCAAGACCAAAATTGACAATGTTTGCATGTGTTTGACTGTTAAAGCGATATAATCCACGATTTTGACAGCATGTGGTGTGCTAAGCTGTCTTTTCTCCATTTTAACTTCATTTTACAGACAGAGGTGAGACAGACAACTATGCAGAGAGCACAGAGAGAGGAGATATAGAGAGGAGAGAGACAGAGAAAGGAGATGAGGAAAGAGGAGGAAAAGTGGTAAGACAAACAGAGAATGAAGAAACAGAGACAGGACAATTCGAGAGAGAAGGAACAGAGAGAGGAGAAACAGAGAGAGGAGAAGCTGAGGATGAAGGAACAGAGAGAGGAGAGACAGAGAGAGGAGAAGCTGAGGATGAAGGAACAGAGAGAGGAGAGACAGAGAGAGGAGAAGCTGAGGATGAAGGAACAGAGAGAGGAGAGACAGAGAGAGGAGAAGCTGAGGATGAAGGAACAGAGAGAGGAGAAACAGAGAGAGGAGAAGCTGAGGATGAAGGAACAGAGAGAGGAGAGACAGAGAGAGGAGAAGCTGAGGATGAAGGAACAGAGAGAGGAGAGACAGAGAGAGGAGAAGCTGAGGATGAAGGAACAGAGAGAGGAGAACAGAGAGAGGAGAAGCTGAGGATGAAGGAACAGAGAGAGGAGAGACAGAGAGAGGAGAAGCTGAGGATGAAGGAACAGAGAGAGGAGAGACAGAGAGAGGAGAAGCTGAGGATGAAGGAACAGAGAGAGGAGAGACAGAGAGAGGAGAACTGAGGATGAAGGAACAGAGAGAGAAGACAGAGGAGAGAAGCTGAGGATGAAGGAACAGAGAGAGGAGAAACAGAGAGAGGAAAGCTGAGGATGAAGAACAGAGAGAGGAGAGACAGAGAGAGGAGAAGCTGAGGATGAAGGAACAGAGAGAGGAGAGACAGAGAGAGGAGAAGCTGAGGATGAAGGAACAGAGAGAGGAGAGACCGAGAGAAGATGCCACCCACACATTTGGACTGAAAAGCAACACAGTCAGTTTAAAAAAGCTAACCCTTTGGCTAATTGTCAATGGTGATTTTCTTGGGTGTCGTACTTGCCAAACTGTCAAATGCCTTGGAGTGTTTAAAGAGACGGGAATGTCTCTCTCGAGTGAATGGTCGCAGACTAAAGTTACATACAGCCACAATGGCAATCACCAATATCAGCTGTCATGCTTAAGGAGCAAAATCTACAAGCACGGGACATCAAAAAGTCACAAGGCAGCAGAAAATACAGTGAACACAAAAAACACAATTGATGTTTCCATACAAAAACAAGTGGAGGAGGAAGCAGAGAAGACAGCCTCACTGTTTCGAACAGCATACATCCTAGCAAAAAACAACAGGCCATACACAGACTACCAGGAGCTGGTGGTGCTACAGCAAGAAAATGGTCTTGACATGGGCACCACTCTCCATTCCAGATATACTGCAAAAGGTATAATTGATCACACAGCAAAGGAAATGAGACAGAAAATATTGCACCACATACTAACTAAAGACCAGAGGTTCAGTGTTTTAATTGACGAGTCCACAACACTTAGCAAGAAATCGGCTCTAGTAGTGTATTTAACGTCTGTAATAAATGATGTGCCCACAGTTATATTCCTCGATTTAGTTGAGCTGGAAAGCCAGTCCGCTGAGAATATTACAAAGAGTTTGCTTCAGTGCCTCCAAACTTGGGGACTGGATGAAAATTTCATCCAGGCAAATTTAATTGCTTTTGCTTGTGATGGAGCAAGTGCCATGCTAGGGAGAAAATCTACCCGTCTACAACAGATGTATCCAAATCTTATAGTGTGGCACTGCCTCAACCACAGATTGGAATTGGCCGTGGGAGATACAGTCAAGCGTGTTAACAACCATTTCACTTCATTTTTAGACAAAATTTACACACTCTACCATAGGTCACCAAAGAACTGCCGTGAACTGGCTCAGCATGCACAACAACTTGAAATAAGTTTGCAGAAAATTGGAAGGGTCCTTGATGTTCGATGGGCAGCCAGCAGTTTCAGAACAGTTAAGGCTGTATGGAACTCGTACAAAGCTTTGCATCAACACTTTACTGCTGCTTCTGTGGATGGCACAAGAGATGAAAATGAGAAGGCTATGTACAGAGGTCTGATGGCCAAAATGGAGACACAAGAATTCCTGTGTGATTTAGCCTTAATGCATGACACGTTAGAGGAAATTGCACATCTTTCCCTGAACTTGCAAGGAAGAGGAATGACACTCACAAAAGCAGACAAACTTATGAGAAGAACCATTCGCATTATTTCATCCATGATGACTGCTCCAGGTGATAAAAGACAAGAAGCTCTTACAGCTGCAGAGAGTCAGGAGTTTAAGGGCATCCCTTAACAACCAGTCCGAGGGTAAGACAGATAGACTCCTCAGTGTTCTTTCAGTCACTCGTTGGGAACCTGGAGGACAGGTTGTTCAGCACTGGTTCAAGCAGACACCCTGGCGTATCAGCGGAGAACACCGGTCAGTATAGAGATTTGCTTGATCACTTTAAAGTTCTCAATCCAGAAAACTGGCCTGTTCCCTTACATGAGCAGTATGGGGAAGCTTGCATCAAACAGCTCACACTAAGGTTCAGGCTTGACCAAAGGAAAGTGCTTGAGGGCTTCAGGATTACAAAGACGACTCTAGTGTGATACCTGAAGACTTGTCCCCACTCACAAACATCCTCAGCCTGATCCCTGTGAGCAGTGCAGAATGTGAGCGAGGATTCAGCTTAATGAATATCATCATGTGCCCACTGAGATGTAGACTCCTGATCGAAAACGTCTCAGCATTGATGTTTGTTAACCTGAATGGTCCTCCATTGTCAAAGTGGAACCCAATGGCGTATGTGAAATCTTGGCTAGTAAAGCACAGAGGAGCTACAGACACACGGACACGCCCCTGCAAGCCATCACCTCAAGTGGACAAAGAGGCACTCTGGGCATTGTTGTGATATTAATTCATTACAGGCAGCTGGTTGTGATTAGGTTTCTTTTTTGTAATTCAATGCCAGATGTTTGAAATAGATGTCTGAATATAATCTGTTAAATTTATGTGTTTAGAACGGTAGAACCACTGTAAACATTTTTGGTTTTATGTTTTTTTTTTTTTTTTGCAAAGTCGTCTGTTAATGTCGGCAGCCATTACACTTGTGGAAACTAGAGTGCAACTTTATATTGTCTTTCTTCTGTTAATTACAGAAACTCAGTTTTCTTAAAATTAAAATATGTGGCACCAGATTCATTCTTCTGTCGTTAATCTGCACTATTTTACTCTCTAAACTATTTTTATAATCAATTAGTCGGTTTGGGTCATTTTTTAAGACAAAAGTAAAAAATTCTTTGATTCCAGCTTGTTAAATGTGAATGTGTTCTAGTGTATTCTCTCCTCTGTGACAGTAAACTGAATATCTTTGAGTTGTGGACAAAATTAGACATTTGAGGACATCATCCTCCTGGGCTTTTGGGAAACACTGATCCACATTGTTCTGACATATTATAGACCAAACAACTAATTTATTAATCGAGAACATATTCAACAGATTAATCAACTATGAAAATAATCCCAAATCCCTAATCATTATGTACAAGTGCATTGCATTGGAAGCCCTGGATATAAGCCTCCCTCTCTATCTCTCTTAAATATTTTTGTTCTCTCTGTTTTGTCATTTAGTAAACTTTATAGATTTCAACAATATTATTCCTTCTTGGGTCTCTTTAACAAGAACTTAGATTAATGTATGAATTGAATAGTGATTGTGTGACCTATGATGAGGGAACAACCAGAGATACCGTTGGTAGTACCATCAAATGATAGCCTATAGCGATGTCATCAGGATACACATACACCGGTAGGCAGTGGCCCACCTTACCGGGTGACCACGTCGTGGTCCACCAGAATATATAGTTTACCCACCTCTTTTTTTACCACTACACCTCTGGGTGCAGACCATCAGGACGGAAGAGCCTAGGTCGCTCCCAAAACAGATTCCAATTATTTACAAAGAGCAGTTTCTGTTCATTACACCATGACATTAACCATTCATTTAAAGCAAATAATCTACTGAACCTTTCTTGTCCAAGTCGGTACGTGGGAAGCGGTCCAGACACGACGATCGTTGCTCTAGGCGATGTGCTGCGTACCGTCTCGATCAGGCTCCTGTAGTCCGTCTTCAGAACCTCCGTCTGCCGCAGTCTGATGTCATTCGTCCCCGCGTGCAGCACGACAGCTCCGACGCGCTCGTCACCGTTCAGGATCTCGGGAACCTGCGCAGCGACATCAAGAACACGAGCACCAGGAAAGCAGTGAGTGCGCACCTTACCTTTACCCGAGGTAGTACGGACATGGCGGACCATGGAAGTTTTGTGGTCGAGGGTCACAAATAGTAATATTAAAATAATTTTCTAATTCCTTCTGATGTTTTGGGCTGCTGTTTTCCCTCCAAAATCATAAACTCTTAAAGGGTACCTATTATGGAACTTTGAAAATTACCTTTCATGTAGTGTGTAACATAGATCTAAGTGAATGAAAACATCCTTCAAAGTTTTATATATGAAAGTTCACCGTAAAAAAAGGTATTGTCTCTCAAAAGTAAGAGTCGACTCAATTTAATGAATCGTTTTTCCAATGAGTCATTTTCCTTTTCGTTGTGACGTCAAGACGAGAAATTATCAAATTAGCCGCGCCACTCACTGCACGCGCAGACTCCAGAGACATAGAAATATACACCAGGGAAAACTTGAAAACATGTCGACAACAAGACGCTGTTTAGCGTCGACTGTGTAGTTTTGACTGGCTATAGCTACTTTTGCTATATACTTTTTAGCTATTTTTTTACTTACTTTTTTGAATATGGACTAGACAGACTGGCGTCTTTCACAGTTGGGTGTGAATATAGCAGCTGGTTCAAGCGTAAAATATACATGCAAGATATGTGTTTTTCCCATAACCCGCGGCAGAACTGAATGAGCTCTGTATATCTGTATATCAGTATATCTGTATATCTGCGCTGGAAACTCGTCCGCTTGCTTAAAAGCGGTATTGTAATGTGTGTGAACACGCTGCAGTGCAAGCTGCTTGTTATTTTTATGTTTTAGTCAAATAGTTACAGTAACAGTGTATCTGTGGGATTAAATATAAGATTTCCTGACAAAAAAAATCAAGAAATTAATTTCAAAGCTTTTTATAAAAAGAATTTAATATTTTATAATAAAACCTTAGACCTATCTAATGACTATTACAGGCATGTCAACCTACAGTTCTCCGCAAAATAAAAGTTTCTGTAAAATATTTATTCTTAAATAGTCTGTTTTGTATTTTGAAGTGAAATTACAATAGTAATGTTTCTTTTTTTAAATATATTTTATCATGTAAAAAAACAAAAATTTTGGCCAAGTTGTGCCAAAAATACAAACAAGCACAACAAACCTGGAGTTCTTTATTATTTCCTTTTTAAATCGCAATTAGATTTATTTTCCCCCAAAATCATGTAGCTCTACTAAGAAAAAAAAAACTTTTAAGGAAGAACTTTTAAAGTCCCTCTGTGGTAAAAATCCAGCTTTTAATGTTGTTTATATGTGTATGTGATGTTTTTAATATGCTTTAATAACTCAAACCATGTGTAAATTCATAAGTCGACAGCATTGCTGAATATTTTCTGCTATATAAAACTTATAAAACTGCAGTAAATTAAAGACTGAAATCGTTGGTGTTTCTGACGTCACAAACTACCTTGACCAATCAGATCAACGTGTGATCGTCAACCAGTGGATCTCTGAGTGAGTGAGTGAGTGGAGGCGGGGCTCATTTGCATATTCATAGAACCACGCATACTAAATGGGGCACGGGTGTCGAGTTACATTCAAGATATGTTAAGAGATAAAGAATGTGTGTCAGTGGGATTAGTGTGTGCGTGTGTCAGTGGGTTAGTGTGTGTGTGTGTCAGTGGGTTAGTGCGTGTGTGTGTCAGTGTGTGTGTGTGTGTGTGTGTCAGTGGGTTAGTGTGTGTGTGTGTGTGTGTGTGTGTGTGTGTGTGTGTGTGTGTGTGTGTGTGTGTGTGTGTGTGTGTGTGTGTGTGTGTGTGTGTGTGTCAGTGGGTTAGTGTGTGTCAGTGTGTGTCAGTGGGTTAGTGTGTGTGTGTGTGTGTGTGTGTGTGTGTGTGTGTGTGTGTGGTGTGTGTGTGTGTGTGTGTGTGTGTGTGTGTGTGTCAGTGGGTTAGTTGGACTACAAAACTAGACACAGGAAACTAGAAATACACAATAAAAGTCCAAACAAACAGGGAACATGTAAAAAGTCCAGCTCACATGACTGAATGATAGAAAGGTAAAAAGAAAATGTTACTGGAACAAGTAACAGAGTTACAACCTGTCTATTTAAAATACTATTTCATTTTTTCTACTTAAAAATTACAATTTCTTTGACATTGTTTTTGAGTGAATATTTGAGTGAAAAATGTGTGTGCACCAATTGTTTTCATTACGAGTTATTTATTTACACAACCTATCTCATCACACACTCTTCCTCTCAGTGCACGTGTGTGTGTGTGCTGGTGTGTGTTTCAGAAGAGCATTAGCTTCAGTCTTCCAGCAGACATGAGTGTGTTCTCAGAGAGATAATGCATCAGTACAGCATTAAACAACATCAGATGAGACGTAACTCACTTAAGTCAGGCAGAAACACTTGTTTTAGCTGTAGATTACGTAATGTTAACATTGAGAGCATTTGCTCGGACTCGCATCATATCAAAATCTAATTCATGGCGTTGTGGCGATCCATAAATCCATAAATGTGTTCTGCAGTAAGTTCGTTAATATCCATCACACACACTGTAGTTTCTGGGATTTTCCTCTCATGTTTCCAGGGGTTTTATAGAGGATGTTAAAGAAACGTGTTAGAAATACTCATAATTTTTATAATCATATTAAAAATAATCCTTTTTTTATTTTATTAGGACCTGCAGAGAAAGAGCAATAACCGATTCCTCCTGTAATGTGTCTAGATTCATGAATAATGTTGTTTAACTTGATTAACTTACAGGTGTTTGGAATAAAGAATATTCCAGAATTAAATATGAATTAAGAAACACATGTTCAAAGTGCATCACAAATAATCATAACAACTAAACTGATTGTAGAATGTTCGTGTAAGTTGGCACGAGTCGATGATCACACCGTATGTAACGTTACACTAGACTGTGTTTAATCCGAACATTCTATCACACATTCAGTCGGTAACTTCCAGACCCCAGAGGGAAAAAAACATAACTCGCCCACCGGGCATTCTGATTGGGTGACACCACCCAGTACGGTGGCTCATAATAAACAAACTGCATAATCATTTACCCAACGACCTACATCCTTTCCCTTTAGTCTTTAGCACTATAAAAAAACACTGGTAAACATATCTTTTCAACTTAAATCAAACAAATAAGGTTGACTGAATACCTCATATTTCACTTGAACATTTAGGCCTCTTCATAACCTACTAATCACCAAGATTGTTTAAGTCCATCATGTGTCACAATACTGAGCACGACAGATAGCTAGGATGAGATTACACAGAGAAGAGAACTCTCTTTTTTTTCACATGTATTTGGATTAGGTCTGCAGATGCGACCTGAACGTGTGGTGTAATGTGTGTCTTGATTCTCATTGGGTGGGTGCGCTGTGGACTTGGGCTGGGGGGAGCATGGATGTTGTGGTTGGACGGTGTTTGGAGTCGGCATTTGTGGTAAAGGAAAACTGTCCACCGTGGTGGGGCTGGTGTCCTGAGGAGCTGCGTCGTCAAGGAGCTGCGGTGATGGCGGCTCAGCCACCGGAAGTATGTGGCGCCGATTTCTCCTATAAGTCTTTCCACCTGCTTGAACTATGTAGGACCGTGGTTCCTTACTCATCTCCTTCACCGTTCCAAGTTTGTCGTAACCCTTTGCTGTCTGCATGCAGACTACCTGTCCCTCTGCCAGCGGCTGTAGTGGGTGACTCGACCTGTCATAGCAGCGCTTCAGAGTGAGCCTTTTGTTGAGGAGTTGGGTGGTGACTTGCTTTACATTCCTCGTGGTAGGCTCCAGCTGTTTAGTGCTTACTGGAATGGCTGCACGTGTTTGGCGAGACATAAGGCGCTCAGCAGGAGAGCCTAATGTTGGGTCACGGGGGATGTTTCTGAGGTTCAGGATATTGAGAAACACATCAGACCCATCCCTGTGTGATTTCTCCATGAGTTGCTTGGCACTGCGGACTGCTCTCTCCGCGAGTCCGTTTGACTGAGGAAACTCTGGGCTGCTTGTGGTATGAGTAAAGTCCCATTGCTCTGCAAAATCCTTGAAATGCTGACTGGTGTTATTGTCTAGCATTGTCGCTGATGAGTACGTGAGGTGTGCCATGGACCGAAAAGTGTCTTTTTAACTTGGATATGACGGCTGATGAGGTTAAATCTCGGAGGAGGTCGACTTCGAACCAGCCAGAATACGAATCCACAAGAACTTGATAGTGTTTGCCATGCCAATCAAAAATGTCTGCGGCCACTGTGGACCAAGGCAGATCTGGAACAGGGTGAAGCTGTAGGGGCTCTTTCTGCTGATGCGACTTTGTGCTATTGCATACTGCACATGAGAGCAACTCTTCCGTGATCATCTTTGACATTGTAGGCCAAAAGATTACGCCTCTAGCTCTACGCTTGCTTGCCTCAATACCTGGGTGGCCTCTGTGTATAATGTTGATGTACTCCTTGTGCAGAGATCGGGGAATGACGACTTTATGGCCCTTCATGATGATACCATCCTCTACTACCAGCTCATCTCTGTATGGAAAGAAATGGCTGATTGCAGGCTGGAGCTGGCTTTCTCTGGTGGGCCATCCGCGTCGAATGGTAGTGATAAGAGTTTGTAACACCTCGTCCTCTGCTGTGTGTCTGCGGAGTTCCTCCAGGCGTGCTGAGGAGATGTAGCTCACGCTCATGACTTCGTAGTCGCCGTTTTCCACAGGACTCTGTGATGCTTGTGAGCTGGGAGCTCTTGAGAGGGTGTCAGCCAGATACATGTACTTGCCCTTTTTGTAGACCAAGCTGATGTCGTAGCTTTGCAGGCGAAGCAGCTTCCTCTGGAGACGGGCAGGAGCGGCATGGATGGGCTTTTTCATGATGGTCACTAAGGGCTGGTGGTCGGTTTCTACAATTGTGGGCTTTCCATAGACATAGTCTTTGAATTTTGTGCAGGCAAACACAACAGCTAGAAGCTCCTTTTCTATTTGAGCATATCGCGTCTCCGTGTCTGTGAGAGCACGCGACGCGAAGGCTACTGGTCTGCCCTTCTGTAAGCATGCTGCTCCTAGTCCATAACATGATGCGTCACAAGTCAGTGTAACTGGGTCTTTGACATTGTAGTATGCTAGTACTGGTGGGCTGGACAGGCATGATTTGAGGCGCTCGAAAGCCCCTTGATGCTGTAGAAACTAGGGCTGCACGA